>JBBHEA010000271.1:0-23314 GCA_038088235.1 Zacco platypus | reverse complement strand
CTAAAAGCGCGTAGGCAGGCGTGATTAAATCATTCTAAGGATGCGCTTTTACCTGGTTTAGAAAAGTGGGGAATAAATCGGAGCATACCGTCTCTAAGAACGTTCGTAACATTAAGAGCAAAAGTTGAAGGGTCTTCTGACAAACAAGTGGTCCAGGGCTAGCTACCGAAAAATTGACGCATACCATCCCAGTCCGTGGAGGAGTACCGCCAAGAAACACGACGAAAATGAGGGATGGATTGAATGGATATGGAAGATTGAGTCAACGTAAGGGTACAGTGGTCAGAAGAACCTAGTGGGGTGGAACTGGAGACAGTATATGGTGAAAGGTGAGTGGTGAGAAGTAGATCAAGGGTTTGTGCAGTGTCGATATCACGGTCGAGGACACGGGTTGGGACGGTGATGAGTTGGGTGAGGTTGTTAGTAATGGAGAAAAATTCAGCTGCGCGGCCATCTGGATCCGTGTGTGAGAAGTAGGGGAGCCTGAGCGTTGTCGGTCCCAGGACCTGATGGTATCCCACCTACTGTCCTCCTTAAAGGAGGTTCCGATATTCCTACTCTTATCCACAAGCTGTTCTCCATCTCACTCGGGCAGGGCATTCTCCCTAGACAATGGAAAATTCTCATTGTTACCATAAGATGGAAATATGGTCCACATACTTTGGTCAAAAGCTTCCTCGGAATACATCATACAAGTCACCAAAGTAGCATGCGAAACAACGCCTCACGAATCACCTCTTCTCTAACATGCTTGTCGATAATCTGTAGTATGGATTTCTCTCCAAGCGCTCCGTGGCTGGGTGTCAAGCCCATTTTCTAAACATCCCAGCCTATGTGCATAACACCGGAGAGGCCGGGACTGTTATTTACCTTGATATACACAAGGCTTTTGACTCTGTTCCACATTATCTTCTGCTTCAGAAGTTGTAATATACTGGTATTGACGGAGTGGTATATTCCTGGTTCCAGTTTTACCTACATGGACGCACTCAGGTAACTCGAGTCGGAGACAGTACATCTTCTGTAGTCCCCATAACAAGTTGCGTCATTCAAGGTAGTGTCCTAGGTCCCATTCTTTTTCTTTTATATATCAACGACATATTGAAACTCATTAAGCACCGGACTACGTTTCTATTCGCAGATGATATCAAGATTGTCTATACTTTTACGCGGCTCCCTCCTATCCAGGATAACTTAAATGGTCTTTCCACTCGAGGCTTGACTTTTCTCTTCGACTCGCGCCCGCAAATGAATTCTTATTCCATAGTGGTAGCCAAACTCCTATAGCGCAGTCTGTCAACGACTCAGGTCTCTGCCGCTCCTGTAATCTCACCTTTTCTAGTCAGGCTCTCTAACAGGTAGCGAGGGTGAGAGGTCTTTCTTATTTCATTCTCCGTTCTTTCCACTATTGGATCGTTAAGATTGCTCTAGTTAAACAGAGGGTGCGTCCCATTCTTTGATTCTGTACCTTTATCGCTTTCTTTCTTCCTAAGTGCTGCCGCCTCGCTATTGAGGGAGTTCAGCGTAAATTCATGAAAACTTTACACTCTCGCATCACGAGCGCTGTCTCGAATTACAGCTTAAGCCTCTACGGCTCAGCCGTTTAAAACTTAATCTCGCTTTCCTTCATTGAATTTTTTAAAATACAAAAACTGTCATTTTGCCTCTGACTCTCTTTTGCATTCAGCCCTGGATATAAGCTACGCGATGCAGAATTCACCGTTAACCTCACATTTTTTCGTACTCCTTCCACTCTTCCTTCTTGACCCTATATTCTGGTATTTGGAACCGTTTCCCATGTTATCTTCGAAGTTTTAGCGATTACCATTCATTCAAGCGGTATTTGAAAGTATTTTTAATGATAGAAACTATTGTTTCCTTGCTTAAAACCCAGCTACTATCAGATCAACTGTTTGAGCGAGGGCCCTCAAAGATATGATCTGTCGTTCATAATCATAAGTAACGGAATATTATCATCGAAACTTCTTTCCCGTCCTGGTAACCCTTAATAAAAAGTGTGTTGACGAACATTAGCCCAGATTATCTGTCATGAGTATGCTGTTTGTGTCTAGCTCGTATTGGAATACATCTCTTGTCATCAGAAAAAAAACAAGGCATCGGGAATGCAGTTACGTACGTGTACTTGTGCTTGTACTTGTATCGGCACTCTCCATTCATGGATCAACCGGCCTCAATGATATCTCTTGTATATGTGTTTACAAGAAATTTTATCAGGGTTCGTGGGAGTTGTGGGTACAGATGGAGTCCCCAGCACCATCTGGCATTTTGTTCGAGGATGCACCTCTAGCCTTTGCACAGCCAAGTGCAATCTGCAAGGCAGCAGGTAGTGTGAGAATTGCGGGGGTTTCCCGTCGGAGTTTTCCTTCTCCTAGATGGATAACCTTACAAGGCTAACGGGTTCCATCTACCCGTGCATTACGTGCATTACCGTTTCTACATTTCCATGGCAATCGGCCATTACACGATTGTGACCTCCCTATGTGGACCTGGCGTAAAGTTCTTCATCATTGGCTTTCCCTGACCCCATTCTATGTTATGTTCTCTACGATTTTCTCTATGGAGTCTCTTATCACACCTCGTTTATGTACCTCTATCTTACCTCTTGAAGTTTGTCGTACAGAAGCATGTACATCGGTTAACATGTTGCCCCTTGAGCACCTGATATAACACCTTGTTCTTACTTTACTTTACGGCGACATTCTCCTATGATAGGATGAGTCGGCTCCCATAATGTCCCGGACCGCCACCATCCATGTACGGCGATCCGCTGCCAGCTCGGCACAAAAGTTTAGCCAGTTTTGATTCCATCGTCGAATACCGTGTAGACCGAGGAAATCGACATCAGTTTTAACGGTTGAAATCGGGGTCTTCAGCTGGCCTCCCATCCGGCCGCGCCATCCCGAACAGGGCGAAGATAGTAATCTTAGTTTCGACAGCTCCTCATCACGTTTGCGTAGAACGTGCCCGGGCCATTGTAGACGTCGTTGTTTCACGAGGTTTGGCAGACGCATAATGTGACAGCGTCGCCTGGTGTCGACGTTGGATACTCTATCGCTTAATCCTACTTTGAGTATTCGTCGTAGGCACCAGTGATCAAATGTTTCGAGTCTACGGAGGTCCTCGGATCGAACTGGCCAGGTTTCACACGCATACGTTAATACTGACCGGACAGTTACTCTGTATATGCGGAGCTTGGTTTCGAGGCTAACATCCGGACGTTTCCAGAGGGCGTTGTTCAGTTGCAAAAACGTACCTCTGGCGTTTTTTTATTACCACATACAGTGAAATTACAGGGAAAGGGATGGCCCATAATCAGAGACTCCCTGTAAAAAAACCGAAGACAATTATGGAAAAATGTGGTGCAAATCCATGTGTCTTGGTGATAGAAGAGACCGGCATTCTAACCCAGGGGCTTGAAGTGGCGAACCACATAAGGCTCCTATAGGTTGGGTGGTGGTACCACCCCGGGCGACAGCGTAAGCTGCCTACCACTGGTTGTTGATGCGACAGACAATTTCTTCCTTCGTTTGACCAGTTGGGAGGATGACCGAGCCCAGGTAATTGAAGGATGTGACCCGTTCAACTTCCGAACCACCGACGATAATCGGGCTAGTTTGGACGTCTTGACTAGTGCTGAAACATTTAGTCTTCGAAGGATTGATTTCCAGTCCCACAACAGAGGCGTAGTGAACAATCCGGTCTAAAACAGACTGGAGATTTGCTGTTTTGTTCATCAGAAGGACAATATCATCAGCATAATCCAGGTCCGTATGCCATGTGGTTGGACTGAGTTGAACACCGGTATGGTCTTTCAAAGCATGTTTTATTGTCCAATCGATTGCGAAATTGAAGAGCATCGAAGACCGTGGGCAGCCTTGTCTAGCTCCGGATTCTAAGTCAGGCTGCAGTTTCCTCACCGTATACGCGGACTCGTGCATGCGTTCTTGAGTAATAGGTCTGAATCAATGTCAGCAGTTTTCGTGGCACGACGTCGGCTTCTAGGATAGACCAGAGAGCGTCCCGCCGAACCGAGTCAAACGCTGCACGAAAATCGATGAAACATGCAGTGGTTGGTTGGTGGAACTTGGAACGGTGTTCCAGAGTACGGCGAAGCGAAAATATTTGATCGACACAGCCCCTGCCAGGGCGGAATCCCCTTGGTTTGGTCTAGTTCTTGAATCCGTGTCATTTCTGAGGCGACGCAGGATTAAGGCGGCAAATATCTTGGCTGTTACATCTATCAGGCCGATTCCTCGGTAGTTTTCGCATACGGTTTTGTCCCCTTTCTTTGGAATTGGAAGCAGTATTGAAGTACCCCAGTCTCCTAGAGTAACTTCGGAGTACCAAATTGAACGGATCAGGCTGTGAAGAGGCTCCAGAATCGCTGGTAAGCCGGCTTTCAAAAGTTTCGCTGGAATCCCATCTTCACCAGGTGACTTCTTGTTTTTCAGTAATCCGATAATTTTAGTGAGCTCCGCGCGGCTCGGAAACTCGCAGTTAGCAGTGTAGGGTGACGACTGTGCGTCGACTGCGATGGTTACTGAGTGGCAAGTCCGTCGGTTGAGAAGTTCACTGAAGTGTTCCTTCCATCTGTTTAAATTTTCGTATTGGTTTGCTATCAGTTCACCATGGGCATTACGAAGTGTGGATTGCTGAACGCAATTTCGGCCGGAGGCTCGACCAATCAAGCGAAAAAGTTTCAAAAACTCACCGACATTCGAAGCCGTTTCCATATCGAATGTCAAGTTCGACCAGTAATTCACTTGATCTAGCCTAGCTGAAAGTTTAGCTTGACGACGAAGGCTGCGAAAGTTGTTTGCATTGGAAACGCGTGCCTGGGCAGCAAGCTTGGATAGTTCGATCGTTCTTTCAGAGATCCAATCCTTCCGACGGTTCATAGTGTGACCCAATGTAGTCGATGTAGCCTGTTGTACCGCAAGCTTAAAGTTGGACCACCACCCATCCACGCATTGTGGTTGCGTCTGAGCAGACAGATGGCCAATAATCGTATCTATGAGTTGAAGTCGGACTTCCGGATCTTTGAGAGTAGCCACGTTGAGACGTTTCGATGGTCGGAGTCTGCGTCGAGCAGCTAGGTGAAACTTCATTCTTGAGTGTACCAGAGTATGATCCGATCCGCATTTGTTACAAATTTCCGCTCCACGGAAAGACCTACAATCCTCGATAGATGAGGCCCATCGGGCCGATATTAGAATGTGGTCACGTGAGAAGCTGTACGACCATCGTTTGAGTACCATGTAAGTAGGTGCCTCCTCGGGTGTTGAAAGCGTGTACTGCGATGCGCTGCCAGCTCGGCACAAAAGTTGAGCCAGTTCTGATTCCATTGTCGAGTACCGTGAACAGCATGTAGACCGAGGAGATCGACATCAGTTTTAACGGTTGAAATCCAGGTCTTCAACTGGCCTCCCATCCGGCCGCACTATCCCGAACAGGGTGGAGGGAGTAATGTTTGTTTCGATAGCTCCCCATCACGTTTGCGTAGAACGTATCCAAGCCACTGTAGACGTCGTTGTTTCACGAGTTTTCACGAGACCTTGTTCCAGCCTTGCCTTGCTCTGAATGCCAACGCACAGCTCTAGCCTTGCTTAGACCACCGTGTCTCTACTATCAATGATCTCCACACCGACCAACCTTCGAACAAAACGATTGGATTCATACTCGGAATCCCGGTCCCTCCCTCTCTAGCAACTTCCATAAATGACCATCCGTGGTTAGCCAAATGATCAGACGTTTGATATTTCTTCGGGCTCCATGGTCCTCCCTTAGGTATGTATGTCTATATTCTGACCACCTGGTACTAGCTTTCAACCAAACGATTGGGTTCGTATCCAGCTTTCCGGTCAGCACTTGAGCTTATAGCTTCATGTCTCGCTAATGCGTTTTGCTATCTACGGCCGGCTTTTCATGGCTGAGTTTCACAGACAAGTCTCTTTACGAGGTTTCACTCGAATCCGGATGCAAAACTATTCCTCTACACACCCTGTCTTCCTAGCATTCATATATTCTGATATCTTCTGAAATCCGTTTCTATTTATCTCTCCTACTCGTATCCCATCATGGTGGATGGCAATCAAAACCACAGCACCCATGTGCCAGGTTAAAGGTTGTAAGAACTGAACTGAACCACCAACAATTTTACCCTGAGCTTCCTCCTTCACTATCATAAATGGTGCGACCAGGTAGTGTGACAATTATTGCACAATATCCCGACCACCGTTTACGGTATATGCATGTTAAGAATTGAAACTGAGAATCTGGTTTGCATAGTGATCAGGATGCATCTAACTTCGGCTTGAAGACTGACTGCATACCTTATAGTGTTTGCCAACCGCATCTCATTTCCCAACGTACGTTTGTTCTTATCTTTCATCGTATTGATCATGTCTGGCTGTCTTGTGTCCTCACAAACACATTCCTGCTCTGCCATGTTCTGATTGCTAGCCCAACCGCTTGTCCTCTAGCGTTACCATTACTGTGACCATTCGAACCTCTGTCAATAATGATATCCACACCGACCACCCAGGTACTACCTTTCAACCAAACGATTGGATTCGTACTCCGAATCCCGGTCCTCCCCCCTCTTCCCTAGCAAATCCAAAAATGACCAGCCGTGGCTAACCAAATGATCAGAAGTTTGGTATTTCCGCGCGCCTTCTGGTCCTCCCTTAGGAATGTTTGTCTATACACTGACCACCTGGTGCTACTGTTCAACCGAACGATCGGGTTCGTATCCAGACCCCCGGTCAGTGCTCGAGCTAAATGCTTCATAGTCTTGCTGTATTGTGCTACGTTAACTTGAATCGGCTTTATGGGATTTGGATCGAGAATAAGTGCTTCATCCTGAGGCTTCACTTGCGGCCAACGCACAACTGTCCCTCTACATATCCTGTCTTTTAGATACTCTTATATTCCTTTCTTCAGACGTCTATCCTCAAAATCTCTTGGCTTCTGTCTATCACCCTTGTCCTTCTACACATCTACCTCTTATTTTAAGTTTCCTTTTGTACAATAAAAAAGAATACTCTGCTTCACAGCCCGTACCGAAGACACTACGGATCTAGTTTTGTGCAACCTGAGGCTAGGCTATTTGCACATCAAGTACATGTGTTCGGATGAGTATGTCTGGCTTGCATAGTGCATAACGAAGCATTTAACCTTGACCTGAGGACTCTGACTGCATAGTTATGCTGACCTTGTAAGAATTTTCTGATGCTTATCTTCAGCTTTCTTTGCTGCCTTTTTCCAGAACCCAATCGTTACTTCAGTCGTTCTTACACCTCTTTTCCTGTGTTGGGATATGCAATTTAGAGTGCCTGCTACCACATTATGTATCTCAAGCCTGAAACTCTGCCTGTCCTCCTTCTCCTTATCTTGCAGTTTCTTGGCTAATCAAAATAAACATATATTAGTTACTTCCCACTTTACTAGCCTTTGGACTCCGCATAAATAAAATAAATCAGACAGCTGTCACATCCTTACGATGCATGCTGCCATGCAACCCGTAGGCTGCACGAGGGCTGAGATACTGTCAGGTTGCCCAGGCCTAGACAGGAGCACACGAAGTTTAGTGGCCCGGCTGGGGTTCGAACCGGGGACCTTCAGGTTGCAAGTTCAATGCTCTAACCACTGAGCCATCGTGGCTCTGGACTCCGCATACATGGCACCCGACAACTAAAAAGCGACCTCTCCATACACATTTCCTTGAGGTGTCATTATCTGTCCTCTCAAGGAACGATATCAACTCTTGTCTAGTTACAATGGACGGGAAACTAGCCTATATTGAATTTTACTCATATATCTAGCCCACCTCATTTCTATGGTCACTAACCGGAGCCTGTTAGCAAAATCAAGGCAGATTGACTTTTAGCCAAATCTCCCTATTCTTTATTGCTTAATGTTCCTTCTATCTCCTTTTGTTTTCATACCCTCGTGGAACGGAGAACAAGCGACAGTTAACAAGGTTCGACTGTATATGTCATGACGATCCAGCTCATGACGTTCTTTATCCAGTATGCAGCAGCCTGTTCCATTCGGGCGGCTATGTTGTCCCAGTATCAGTTCCTGTCAGCTCGTGCAGAGTGAGTAGCTTTCCGCCGAATGTGTTGATAGTCGGGCTGCTTGAGGAGGCGAGCTTTCGATGCATATTCAGATAGTTCAATTGTTTCTCTAGAGATCCAATCGTTTCGTCTTCTCTTCGTCGTTCCGAGATGCTCGAGGGTTGCGGAGCCGATGACTTACTTGAGAAAGCCCCAACGATGATCTACACTTATAGCGTATTTCGTTTTGCATGCGGTAGGGAGCTGCACACGGATCGTGCTGTTAACTTGATTCTTAACAGGCAAGTTATCTTTTAGTCGCCCTATATAGAGTCTTCTGGGTGGTTGCGATTTCCGTTGTTTTCTATGTTTGAGTCTCATACGAGCACCAACCATCACATGATCACTACCATGGAGAGAACCTGTTTCAGTACCTCAATAAGATCGACAACCAAAAACGCAACTGGCCCAGCGTACTTTCACTAGTATATAGTCGATCTGACTAGCAATGCGTGAGTACCAGGTGAGCAGGCGTTTTTGTGCGGTGTTGAAACCTTTTATTGGTAACAACCAAGTGGTTGATATCCGCATACTGCAGTAGTCGGTCACCATTGCTGCATCTGGTACCTAGGCCGTATTTTCCGATGAGGTGCCATGTTCCTGGGCTCGAGCGACCGGTCCTTGCATTCCAATCTCCAGCGACGATGAGAATGTCATGGCTAGGTACACTATCTGTAAGTTACTGTAATTGAGTATAGAAGCAATCCTTTTCAGCATAGTCCGAAGCTAATGTCGGTGTTTAGACTGTAATCAGCGATAGGATGAACATTTTTCCTCTCAGTCGCATGTAGGTGAGTCGTTGATTTATAGGTTGCCACGCAATGAGCGATCCCAACGCTCGATCAGACAGAGTAATAGCTACTCCGTGGCTTCTGGAGTTATCTGTCGAACCACTGTGATAAAGATTATAAAAGCCTTCGTGCTCTGGGATTTTGATCCGTCTGCAACCGGTGTCCGGTAACCGAACTTCAGACAGGCATGCGACGTCGACTTGATTTTGATGTAGTGAGCGCACGGTGATGCACTGACTACCTTTATCCAGAAGAGTGTGCACATTCAAACAGGTAACACTCAGTTCTTGCGTTCGGTAAAGTAAGGGAAAACCAACTTGTCCATTTATCACTGGTGCCACTGGATGGAAAGCACCAAGCGCGTCGGTCACAGCGGCGGACGCTATAGCCATATCGGTCGCAATGTTCATAAGAGAATTCATGATGGTTCGTGGGAGTTTTGGATACAGATGGAGTCCCCAGCACCATCTGGCATTTTGTTCAAGGGTGCTCCTCTAGCCTTTGCATAGCCAAGTGCGATCTGCAAGGCAGCAGGTAGTGTGAGAACCGCAAGGGGTTGTCTTCAGAGTTTTCCTTCTAGATGGATAGCGTTACAAGGCTAACGGGTTCCATCCACCCGAGTATCTGGTATTAGGGTGCCAAAGACCCGCCCTGTCATGGAGCCGTCATTGGGTATGTGTGACATTTGATAGAAAACTCGGTTACCAGCCGAGAATCCACCACACATCGCTGACTCCCATGTGCCCAGGTAATTGTTGTTGAACTGAACTACATTGGATCGAATACGGGCCAGCTTAATGCGACATCGCATCGGGAAAACCACGAAGATGTCAGTCCAGAAATATCAAGGCCTATACTATCAAAACAAAAACGTCTGACCTATAGATGAGGTGAAGAAGGACGGGTAGGGATAGATCAGAGTGAAGATTCTTATAAGAAAAGACAAAGAGAAGGTAACAGACAGATCAATACCACTATGGCAGCAAGGATGGGTGCGGTGCACAGGTTCATCATCATCATCACGAACAGCAATGAAACCGTGTACTGAATGTACGGTGGTTTCTGCTGCTGCAGTTTCGTTCACCGATATGGATGAGTTACAGGTTGAATACTGTATCTCAATAATCATGGATTTGTCAATGGGTTGGATGGATGAGCTATGCATTGAAGGCAATAGCTCAGATACACGAACGCCATTGACTGCGTGATTCAGGCATTTCGGCCAGTGTTTCTAACCATTGATGACTATGGTCATGGGGCCCCATCCAGGAAAACGGCAATTGCCAATGCTGCTAAGTGCGCCGGTAACTGCCTCCATGTTTCTTTGCCTGGTCATACATTGGCCTCCCTGTGGGCGCTTCCACCAGGTACATGGTTGAGCAAAAAGAGCTCTCCTGGGGAGGCGGTCTGCAGGCATGTGCAGAACATGACCAAGGCAGCGCAGTCTGTGAAGTGTTAGTACTTCATCGATCGAGTGTGCGTCTGCCCCGAAAACCATTCGTCGAACCTCTGCATTGCTTATACGGTGTTCCCACCATACTCGGGCAATGCTCCGGATACAACGGTGGTCAAACACTGACAGTCGGCGAGTATCTTCGGCTCGTAGCGGCCAAGTTTCGGAGCACCTGCAAAGTGTAAAGCGGACACCGGATCGGGTAGCAGAGTTCTGCAGGTTATTCAATATTTTCTACATTTCAACAGCATCCGTACCCAATAGAGCTATGTTTTCTGCGTACTTTAGGTCTGCGACTGGATGGCCTGGAAGTTGTTCTACCCCTTAAGCATCATGTGGGATGGACTGTTCAAAATGAAGATCGATGACAAAGTTGAATAGGAAAGGCGACAGGGGGCATCCTTGTCTCATACCACTCGTTGTTGCGAACTTTGATGATAGTTGACCATAAACTCTTACACGACCGTGTGAATTAGTGTAAGAGTTTCAGGAATTTTGTCGGAACACCATTTCTCATCAAACGATTCCATAGTGACTGGCGATCCACGGAGTTGAACGCTCCCTTGAGATCGAGGAAAAGAACCATCGTGGGGCGCCTATAGCTGTGGCGCTGCTCTAAGATTTGTCGGAGTGTGAAGATGTGGTCAACACACCCACGATCAGGGCGAAATCCACTCTGGTTCTCGCGTGACTGCTTCTCTCGGTATGACAATAGTCTGCGTAGAATGAGACCAGAGAGTACTTTAGAGGCTACAGACACCAGGCTAATACCTCGATGGTTTTCGCATAAGGTCCGTGTACCCTTCTTGATGATAGATTCACTCCATTCTTCAGGTGTATTTTCTTCAATCCATATACGCTGCAACAGTCTTGTTAGACTGCTTACCAGTTCATTGCCACCTACCTTGAGTAGCATGGGATGTAAACCGTCAGGTCTGGTAGCTTTGTCTTTTTTAAAAATCGATATTCCGCGGCGGACTTCGTCCTCCGTTGTTGAGGTTAGGTCCACATTCCATGTAAGTCCGGCATATTCCTGTAGGGGTTGTGATGCGGGCGGCCAGTTGAATTGTTCTTCAAAGCACTCTGCCCATCGCTCAATACGACGTTTTTGTGATAAGATTGATGAGCCATCTTTTTCAGTGATTGTTTCGCTGACGGAGGGTTTTTTTCGGGCCGGTAGAGTCAATTAATCGATAAAGAGTACGGATATTGCCTGATGCGAATGCCTTCTCTATTTCCTGAGCCTTGTCTTTCCACCAGTGCTCTCGGTTTCTCCGGAGACTATTCATGATCCGCCTTTTGAGATTCCTGCGAGCAGTGTCATAGCTGTTGTTTGCCGGTATGGTTTTTCTGGCTTCAATAAGGGCGGCTGTACGGGACGAGATCCAATGCTCATTTGGTCGTGTGGCAGCATGCGAACAGGTTATTCTGAAGGCTGAGATAATTGATCTCTTGATACTTTTCCATTCATCTTCTAATTGACCAAAAGTATCGCCACTGCATGAAAGCTGTTGAGCTAGCTTTGTACGATACCTTTCGGTCACGTCATTTGATCGAAGTTGATGAACAGAAGCTCCATCTTTCCGTTTTTTGAGCTTAGCAGGGAGGTTGACGGAGATGCTTGCTCGTACTAAAGTGTGATCCGAATCCAAGGGTGTGCGCCAAAAGGAGCGACAGACCTGAACTGAAGCTCTCTATCGATAGCTTACTGCCACATGGTCAAGCTGAGTCCATCGTTGGCCTGGGCATGGAGGTCGCCAAGTTACTTGCTGCGATCGTTTGTGTTGGAAGTTTGTACTTGCTAGAAATAGGTTGTGATCTGCGCACAGTTGTAGAAGTCGTTCGCCATTATCTGTGCGTTCTGCACAGGTTGACTGTGCACGACTGCAAACATTCACCTGGCACCGTAGTGACTTTTGACGCGCTCAACAATTATCCTTAATAACGTATTTATTTCTATTCTTGTGATACAGCATATTAATCCCAGCTTTCATCAGCTTTCAGCATTGTTCAGCGTTTATGCAATTCTGTGATTTTACTAACAGTGATGGACACACCATCTGACTCTCCGGTTTTAACAACTGATAGTTCCACCACAGAAGACTTCCTCAGCGCTTATTATGGGAAACTGGCAACTGAACGTCATTCACTGATGCAAAAGCGCGCAGAACTCATTTTGAATCTGGACGACACTGTGAATAATGAGGTTTTTCTGCACTGGATTGTCATGCTTCCATTTGTAGGGATTGATTAAAAACCACACACTCGACCTTCATGAGCAGAGGCGTTATTTGCAATTCATCAATCCTTCTGTCGAAGCAAAAGTCAATGTCAAGTTTCACAGGTTCTCTCTCGCCAGTTTTTTTTACATCCATTCGTTAGACTGATGACAGCCGTCGAGAATGAAGCGAAAGGGTTGCAAGTGACGAAATCACCTGATGAAACTTTGGGTGGGTCCCAGTGTAACAGACCTGAATCGTACGAATTTATCTATTGGTTGTTTAGTGCTACTTAACTATTTGGCTGTTACGTTTCGTAATGTTATATCTGGTTTATGGGTGAGTCGGTCCTCATCAGAAAACTCAACGTCTTAATGTTTGCTAAATCTGATCACATAACAACGTTCATCCGGACTACACACGATATTTTCACTCTTCTTTTGAAGCCACTTGATTGAACTTATCGTGTCCATGCTTCATTCAGATGTACATACGCTGTAGATATGTGCGCTTGGCAACTCGTAATTCAACCTAGTAGCAGGTCATTCTTGCTCCGGGCAAATGCTGATGTAAAACAGTGACTTTTTAGCGACACTTTTGTTCTTTGTTTATGTTATAATGCTAATTGAGAACATGTTTCTTTAACTTGTGTGGAAAACTTTTTCACAGTAATTAGTCAAACTAATTGAAGCACTCTAGAAGTTTATTTCCGTTTCTGTTTATTATCTAACTAGGCCTCGTGTAGGTGATTTATACAAAACTCTTCTACTTTAGGTGTGCACAATTTACTTCGAGTATACCGAAAGCAATTTCAGCTCTCGTCAGCCTCACCAAGGACCATTTCTTTTAAAAGGACAGCGGTTTTCAACTTGATAAAGCAAGCAAAAAGTAAGCGATCCCAGCGTCAAAAAGTGAGCACAGAGATGGAGTCATCCAGTTTTCTCTTTGGTGTTCGGAAACCGGGGCACGCTGTTCGTAAAACCTCGCGAAAGTTGAGTAAGCCAACGTTCAAAGGCGTTAAATGGCACAAAACCGCGCAATCCACGCCTACGGTTAATTCCAATGTAAGGTGGCCGAGGTAAGTTTTGAATTATCTCACAGTGCCATCAACGGTTTGTGTGAAAGCAATTCCGTTGTTCCCTCGCTTGTGCTTTCTGTTAGTTTAGGGTAGGAAAGCTTCGGAATTGTTATCGACTGCCTCCCCTTACCCTGTTCCAAGCATTACTAGTCTCGACGAACAAATGCTGACGGAGGAAATTCATACTAGAGCATAAGCAACACACTCCAACCTCTATGACATTTGATTCAATTCCTTACTATGGCTACTCAGTACTCTACGATGCTAAATAGGCTTTCTTCATGCCTTGGAACGCATCATCAGTTATTTTGCCGCCGCTACATGAGTAACATGGCCTGTCTACCTGACCTATCACTTCCTCAGCTTAAGTGATGATTGGGTTTGAGCCAAATCAGTTTTGCAGTAGCATATTATATTTTACATGGTGATAGCTTATGCTGTCACCCGGGGTGGTACCACCGCCTATATAGGAACCTTATGTGGTTCGCCACTCCAAGCCCCTGGGTCGGGATGATGGTCTCTTCTATCATCAAGACATATATGAATTTGTAGCATATTTTTCCATAATTGTCTTCGGTTTTTTACAAGAGAATCTCTCATTATAGGTCATCCCTTCCTCTGTAACTTTACTATGCGGTGATAAATAATATTGCACTTCGGTGTATACCGACTACACAATCGCTCATTTTGCTTAAAAAGACTTACAACCTACTTGGGTCTTCATTCCGAAGCACAACATCATTCGCATATTCATAATAAAAGAGCTTACCTCCAAGAAAAACTTGTATACTGTTTATATACTGTATCCGGTTACTGAATATTGAACGAACTTCTACTACTGCTGTCATCCCTGCTGTTCTCTTACCATTCAATCTGGAATGGAACGCGTTTATCGTAGGTGTAATTGCTACTCTTGTTTGTATAATCTTGGACAGATTCAGATTTTATAATAGCTTTGAAATACCGGTTTTAAATTTGGATGATGTGTTTCGCCTCACATCGTGCAAAACTAAGGAGATTTAGCAAACAGAAAAGAAAAGGGGCATTGTTTTCAGAAATCGTACCGGGGTCTTAAGAGCACTGTCTTGTTTGTGGTAGCCTACTCCGTCCAAAATGTTCGTTGGTAACCCAAACTGACGCAGTTAACCCCATACTCTAACACAAGGCGACGAGATGAATTTCCTTCACTTTGTTAACCCCAACCCGAGTTTTTGGCTCATTACCCTAATGCGCATGCAATGGAGTGAAGTGGATTCTTCTCTGTGAAATCAAACCAGAGCATTTCACTCAACAATCTGGTTCGTATGGCTTTTGCGCAGCAACTAGCTGTCACTTATAATCTGTGTAATTGTGGCCATAATGGATAATGCGCTTGAACGCTCGGTTTTTTCTTGTTCAACATTTTGTTGCTTTGAACTAGTCTGGCTTTAAGCTATAAAGAAGCAATCAACAACCCAGCTTTTGGTTTAAGATGGTTTGCTGAATTAAACCCTTCGGACCCAACTCTATTTTTCAGTAGGGTGGGTACTCGTTCACTTTAAAAGAAGTTTAAATAGTATTTCTTACCGTTCCGAGTTACTTCATCTGTAATCCTTTATGAATTCAAACCATCTTGTGGTTTGGGTTAAAATTTCATTCCTTCCCTTTTTGCCGACCCCAAATTTAGTTCCGAACATGGTTTGTTCTGCCTTCTTCGTGGATTTCTTACTCGGGGCGGTGAGCATCGACGTTTAACCACTGCTCAGTTATGTGAACATGTTCGGGAGTGGCAAACCCACATGGGCTTGAAGTTACAGCGCACTGGAGGTGCATGGAATTGGATCAGTCGGGTCAGTTTTAGTGGTTGTTTCCCTTCATCATGGCCAAGTTCAGGCAAAAGCCTTGAGATACCTCGAGTTGAAATTCTTAGCCTTTTCTTTATGGTAACCAGCATACTTAAATGATATTGGATATAATGATTCGATCATTTGTGAACGTTGACGGTTCAGAGTTTGGATGCTAATCCAAGCACTTTTCTTTAATGAAAACTGGTTGGAATATTTTCGCCTTACAGCTTTCCTTGTTTCAGTGCATCATACCCTGAACGTCTTCCTAGATCGGTTTACATGGTGAATTTAAAAATCACTATGGCGAAGCAGTTAGTGCTCTGTTTTTTGAAAATACCGGATTGAGTTTAAACGTGCGCTGAATAAAGTTGCTTGTCTGTTCAGTCTTATGCTGGTACAAAAGTTGTTTGTAGGTAAGAATTGTTCTCGTTAAGTATACTTACTTTACTTTATGTTGACGTTCTCTTGTGAAGGATAAGTCGGCTCCAAAAACGGTCCCGAACCGCGGCCATCCATGTAAAACGATCCGCTGCCAGTTTAGCACAGCTGGCAACCCTGATCGCTGAGCCAACACAGAGTGCGTCGCCTCCGGGGACGTCGTAGCATGAAAAGTATATTTATTTCGAAACTTGAATTTGGAGTAAAATGGCAATCTTTTACGAGCAACGTCCAAGCGCTGCACGGCTTTTTATTCGAGGGTGTTCCTCTAGCCTTCGCACAATCAAGTGCAAACTGCAAGGCAGCAGTAGAAAAGCGATAAGCCGTCGAACAGAGCCGCCATCGTGGCTGATGGACCACTTGGATAACATTCACCCAGTCCGCCGGAGGTGTTCTTCGTCCTCGCCGTTGATGGTTTATAATCAGGGTTTATCCAACTCCCCTAGACGGTCAACCAATGGACCGTCAGCCCCGTTATAGCGCGGGACACTCGCTTTCAACCTCTCACTTTATTGGAAACGTCTTCAACCACGAGAAGGCAGTGAGTAGGACTTCCTCAGTAGAGGCTTTGTGAGACGCCAGGCCACTGGGAGTATTTTATAAGGCACGCAAGTCAGCTTGACCTGTTACTTGAAGTACCCGCTCCCGACCATGCTGAGGCGTTTGGAGGCGTTAAGTATAACTTTTTTGTAACTAGTAATCTATCAGTGCTATAGTCTTTGTTACCCGAAATGTCAGAAATACTCTCTTTAAGCAATCACGTGATATTTCGATACGGCTTAGTGCCTTTGTGCCTATTGCGTATAGTCAAACTTACTGAAGTTTGCGCCGTGCTTATTCCAATTTTCGTTTGTCTCTGAAGGGCGATTTTCTTTCCTTTTATTTTGTAAATCTGATGCTTCTGAAACGTTGATTTTGCTTCCTATATGAAAAACTTCGACTTGTTGATTTTGTCTGCCGAATACAGTTGATCTGTAAAATTAAATGATGGTGTTGGGAGCTCTTTTCATTTTCCGTTTGAACATGAAAGTTAGTTCCGATTGACCAGCTTGAAATATCATTATGAGATGATACCTTAAGTTCCGTCGTGACTGTGTTGTCGTCTACATCGCTCCTCCTCCGTGTGGGTCTTCTGGAATCTATAATCTTACCCAACGCTTTTATTCGGTACTTCTGTGGTTTGTGTATCAAAAGTGCTTGAAAATGAGTTCCATTCTGAGTCAATATATTACTCATCCCAATACCTAAGGCCCTATGAATAGTTTGCCTCTTTTGTATTATCATTTGAACTAGTGATTAAGTCTTTCTATGTACCTATTTATTCTGATTTATTCTTGATTACTGCAGTCTGATGATTGGTCTGCGGTCACTCCTTACGCATTACAATTTCTCGCGGCTGAAGCGATTCCCTTAAGCAATACAATTGCCACTACTGGATTCGTTCGGCACTCATCTCGACGACTCATTTGTCCACGGCCTTTCGTTGATCCCAAACATCGCGTGCATCAGTGGTGCTGGCTTCTTCCGCCACCGCCTGTATCCAAAATCGGCGACTCTCAGCTACTCAAGTTTGAAGCTGAAACGAAAGAACTGAGTGAACTATTCAACGAATGGCTGCGTGCTCCTCGTGGACTTGGAGGCTTGGCGGATGCAGAGTGGATGGCAAGTGCTACCGCTTCCACTAGAGGATGTCGTCGTCGTCGGAAGGTACTAACTGGTCTGGAAGAAGGTGATGCCTCAAAGGACTATAGTGATTCGGGCGATAGTGGAACATCGAGACCATTGAAAATTAGCGGGGATTTTTCTGGATCAGAGGAAGACGAAATCAACGTGACTGCTCTAAAAAATGGCGAAACGAAGTTAGAAGTAGAAACTTGTCGGCCGAGCTACGTTTTGGATGATACAATACCACAACCTCTCTGGTATGACTCTATTTGCTTGAAATTCTCAAGTACCGTTTTCTATCACAGTGCATCCTTTGATGTGATAACTTCAAGCCTTCCTTGCAGAACCTCAGCCATTACTGTTTTTTGAAGTTCGCAAAATACACAAACACGGTAGCTCCATTTGCTGCCTGCTTACTACATAATCTGAAAAAGCGGACAGCTGTCACATCCTTTCGATGCTTGCAATCTGCAGGCTGCGTGAGGGCTGAGATACCGTCAGGTTACCCAGGCCGTGACAGGAGCACATGAATTCCAGCGGCCCAACCGAGATTCGAACCGGGGACATTCACATCACGAATTCAACGCTCTTACCGCTGAGCCATCGTGGATAAACCACGTAATCTGCGTACTGTAGTAGGCTGTACCATCCATGAACTGAAACGCTAAAACGCACCTGAACCTGTTAAGATTATACTGTACTCGAGTTACGCTTTTCAGTACCATATACCTTTGACCCCAGACCCAGGTTTGAACCATCTGCAAACTGGGGGCTGTACAATTTATCAACACATGCTAAACAGCTCAGATTGAGTATATTTAGATGTACAGGCTTGTTCTTATTTGAGTTGTATTGATGTCGGACGCCCGGATCGGTAACACAATAACTGTCCAGGTTGTATCAAACGCCAGTCCCGTCCGTCAGTTCTTTTCCGTCTAGTACTAACTTATCCGTTGACCTTTTTCAGTTACGGCTGGCCATAGTTTTCACATCATTATTGCCATAAGGTGTATGCTTCGTCGGTTTTGTTCTGGAACAGGACATTGTCCATGCAGCTTGTCCTTTCTCGCTGTCACTGATGGAACCAAACTAACAGTAATTACAAATATTGTAATTCGGGACCAGCTCCGTCAGAGTTGTCAAAACGAAGTTGAATGCAACAACGAGTTACTTAAGGGATCACCACTTCTCACTTTTTCTCGTGGTTTACTCCTAGAAACACTAAGCTAAAAACAACAACTAGTAGTATAATATAACCTCTGTTATAATACGTTATCTTACATCATTTGACTGTTCCTGGGAAGTGCTAGTTGAATCCAAACGTATGAGCGTCAGTGATTAATGAGGACTAATAATGACTAAGGCTCAGCCATCAGATACCAAAGCTGCTGTTTCCATTGGGAGCTTTTACTCCTTAGTCTCAAATAGGGTCCGGAGCGGATTCATTTAACCCCACCACCGTTCATACTTGCTTTACTCAGCCGGTCACCCTGGATATAATTGTTTCAAGAGTTCATCGGAATCAGACATACGAGGCGGATAAATTGACCACCTCAGACTGACGATATTCGAACGTTTCGAGGTGTTCCACCTTCAATAGTGTTGGTGCTCAATGCCCCATACATGCACATGGAAGACTGTTCAAACAAGGTTAATAGGAAGTAAATTGATAAACCACGCAACGGAATTATGAGTAACTTAGGCATGTGCAGGTTGAAGTTGATAATTTTCGCAGTGCATTTTCAAAGTCAAAGTCAGAAGATACTTTATACAACCTGATGGGTGAATTTTCAGTACATAACAGGATATAATTCTCAGAGGTGAAAGCTTCAGGATTCTTGATATTTTAAGGTTTTCGTATAACCATGTTTGAATATTCTCTCGCCCCGCGCACTTACAAGTTGGATGCCAGTTATGCTTTGAAAGTTTGCAGCACCGACTTTGAACTTGTTTGATTCATTGCTGAAAGCTCGTTAATGCGGCTCACCTTTTCTACCTCGGCACATTCAAACGCTACCACGAGCTATCTCCTCTTAAAACACTCATTGGTATCAAAATCAAATTAAAAAACTCAATCTGTTGATGACCTCATTGAATAGCTATCTCACTACTTGATGTTCATCTTTAGTAGGTCAACCCAATGCGATTATTCTTTTGTTATTGTGGATCTACCCGTTAAAATCGTTTCTCAAACTCTTAGTAGACACGTTGCTCACACATCCGTTTCGGCGTTCTACAACTTTCAGTCCGTACCGAAAGTGTTTAGCTGCTTGTTTATCGTAATCATCCCGACCAAACCAAATCATACATTTGTCGTCGTTAACTTTTGTTGAACTGCCATTTTACCCGAAGGTGTAGGGCCATGTGACTTTGCGAGGAGTAGTCTTTGTTTTTTCCTTAACCTCAACTCAACCGTGGGCTGCACATCCTTATTGTCACCGGATGTAACCTCAAATGGTGTTGTGTTGTCGCCTATGAAACACGTTCACTCGCACTTCGTCACTGATCAATCCAACGGCTCAGTTTTGGACTGAAGCCATCATAATCTTTGCCTTAAAGAAGTTGAAGACTCACCTTAGGCACTAAGGCTCCGGATTTTTACTCTAAGTTTACTCCTGCAACTGTCCTACGTTCGAGCTTGAAGATATACTTCGCAGTGAATAACGAAAATCATATAGTTGTCATATCTTTTCGATACATGCTGCCATACCATGACGGTAGAATGAGGGCTGAAATTCTACCAGTTCGCTCAGACCTAGATGGGAATCATGAAATGGCCTCAAAGCAAACGTTCTAACTCCTAGGCCACTGTGGCCACAAAGAACTACTTTATCACTTTATAACTCGTGCCATTTTCCCTGTTTTTCCTTAAAGTTCTGGAAATGCTTCCTTCAAAGTTAATTAGTAGTGGGATATTTTCTCAAGTATCTCTGTGATTACTGGTAGCTTTCCGAACAAATGATCTTTTTTCAAGCGTAAAACCTGGTATTTTAGTCCCATTGATAAGTTAAAACCTTCAGGATCCTACACTATCAATACACCACCACTCAAACTCAAGCATGTATTGTTACTGTTTGATGAAGTTACGTCCCTTTAGTGGTCATACGTAATCGAAGTAAGGTCGGGTTGCCTCAACTTAGCTCTCTATGCCCTTTACTGCCTGGAGCAGGACTACGAATATTATCTAGTGGTTAGTGTGTTGATTTCTAAACTTGACGACAGGCTTTGATTACTAAAACAGATGATCCCATCTACTGCTGGGCCACCTGACAGTATCTCAGCCCTCATGCAGCCTACGGGTTGCATTGTAAGGATTTGGCGGCTGTTAGTTGTTTTATCTCAGGGAAGCACCTTGCTAGTTACGTTTCTGCCAACTAACAATTTCTGTAGGTTACAATCAGGTCCAGGTAGCTGATTACTTATGTCCCACTATTTGAACCATAAGTTGCTTATAGTCGTATCATTTTATACGAACCATTTGAAGGTTCCTTGAAGCATAGTGTTCATCGTATTCTCCTTTTGGGTACAGAATCTAAACACGGAAAAATATTTTCGTACTCTGTAAAACGAACCAACTGGAGCCGTGATGAATCAGGGGCTAGAGTGTACAGAGCTTGTTTTAGAACCCATTCAGACAGTCGTCTATTCCTAACCAAGGTCCAGGCATCTGGCAGAATTTCGGTCCTAGTACCCCGTTAGGCTTATTTGGCACTTTTGAGTCACGAGGCTGTGACAATTCACAAATAACAAGTAGACGCACCGGCTTGAGCAGGTTCTCAAGTAGTGGTGACTGTTGTACTTTAACGGCAGGGCACAGGAATAACCCATTTTCAGAATATTTAGCTTCAAGTCACTTTGGTTGAACGCCTACGGGTTTTACTCGTTGCAGTGTGTACCATGGTGGCTCATAATAAGCCGTTTTACTCAGCAGAACTCTGCATGAAAACTTCATTTGGGTTAACAGTTGTAGATTCTTGTGAAAGGTTAAGATATTTGCGCTCATATTCTCATCATCAGCAATAACGTGATATATCACATCATTATTTTGCTGTCATACAACCAAGAAAGCTTTCCCTATTAACGAACCTTGAGAAAGTGAAAGGAAATAATAAATGGGTTAGAAAACATCCTTTCGTTGAATATATCACCTCAACATTCACATGCGTGCAAATTGCCTTTCGCATTGATTGCAAGCAGGCTTCCGTGTGACGGTTTCCTGACAGCTTTCATTGCCCCAGCGTCAGTCCAAGCTTACTTCTCAACAGAATTTGTCATCATTCTTTAGATACGCCTGATAAAAGAACGCTGAACTAATGACGGCAAACATACCACCTTGCTGGAAAACGATTTTTTTTAACAGCACTCACATAACACTTGCATTGAGATACTGTCAAGCTTCCCAGACCTGAACAGGAGCAAACGGTGCACAGTTGAATTGTATAGGTTCGAATCTGGGCTCCGCAAACTTAGTAAACAACGCCGTTATCACTTAGGCCACTGTTGTTCATCTCACTTTACTCGGTTAAAGGCCATATTCCACATGCTTTCCAGTCATGCGTCATTGTCCCCAACCCGGTAACTGAGTTGATCCGATGACGCCCAACCTACTCGTTTAAGCACTCTTTCCTATCCCACTGCCTGCGTTGAGTCCTTCACCACTCGACTGGGGGAGGTGAATAGTACCTTGAATAGAAGCCGCTGACCGGACATCTGTATGATATGACCCAGCCATTTGCATTCACGCAAATCGATTGTCCATTTCAATGAGCCGTTTATCAAAAGTGCTGAAAATACGCCTCAGGATTGCTGACCTACCGTCACCCTATGTGCACTTTAGTACCACCTTTACAAACACTTTATGTGTTGGAAGTAGTTTCGCAGGAAGGATTAATTTTTACCGTAGATCACTCTCCCTAGCTGATTAAGCTAGGGAGCTAGGGATTAAGCTAGTCACACTCGCTGCTGTTCCCAGCGAACGACCGAACAACTCAACTAAGATGTGAAACCCATGGTCAGACATGACCGAAGGAGGCCAACAACTCTCCCTAGCTGGAATATTTTAAAATGCAATAGAACAGTAGCCTTGTAAACGTGACCTTTTGGTTGAAGCGATCGATCCATCTGCCACGATAAGTAGCTTAAGTTGATGAATATTGTTCTGGTTTTAGCTACTCTGATTGATCTCTCTTCAATCTCTCGGCATCACAGGTTACGCAGCTTCGTAAGTTAACTGTACTGACCTCGGTATTAGATTCCTTTTCGAGCTCAATCAAGAACTGATCCATTTGTCAATCACTTCATACTATTTTTTCACAACCAGCCCTACGACCTGGAAGTTGAGGCCGTTTACACAAGAGGAAGTGGTCTCGTTTCAGCTACAGGTTAGTGATTAACATTGTCTTCAATACTGCATTTTTCCTGAGTGGTTTATTCACTATGTCCTTATGTGCACTTTTCTCCTTTTTAATGAAATGAACTAAATTAAGGGGACAATTGTGACTTATGTATTAACTGTACGAGTTTCTAATTAATGTTCCCCCTATTCCCACCCCCTGTTTACATTGATGATTGGATTGAGCCGTCAGAGCTTTTTGAAAAGTTCTTATTCTCGGAAACGTTTGGTCGTCGACGGTAAATAAATTACCTCATTTGTACTCTTATAAGAAAATTAGGATAGTTAGCTCAGAGATTCTGATCTGTCTATGC
>JBBHEA010000270.1:0-23474 GCA_038088235.1 Zacco platypus | reverse complement strand
ATGTTGAAAACGGGTGTTGGAAATGACAAGTCGATTGTATCCGGCAAAATTGATCAAATGGTCACCATTTTCACAAGGTTGACCAAGCCCAAATTTTCCAAGAATATGGCGAGTGGCGTCATCTGCGGCACCAGTTCTCGCATTCCAGTCACCAGCGATCAGTGAAATGTCGCGGCGTGGTGTTCGATTGACCACTTCTTGCAGTTGATTGTAGAACTCGTCTTTGATAGAAATATCGGACGAGGAAGTGGGGGCGTACACGATGACGATGGTGAGATTGACTGGTAAACCTTTGAATCGGGACATTGCTATTCGTGACGATATAGGCTCCCAAGTGATAAGGGCTTTCTGGGCGCGACTACTCAAGGCAAAAGCCACTCCGTGAAGGCCAGAGCTGTCGTTTGAGCCACCATGATAGAGCCAGTATGAAGTCTCCACGCCTGGAACTTTGATGTTTCGCATCCCAAAGCCAGGAAGTCGCGTTTCGGAAAGGCATGTTATATCGACTTTATAGTCCTGAAGACATCGCATCGTGAGACTCTGGCTGCCGACGCCCAAAAGGGTTCGCACATTCCAGCATCCGATATGAAGTACGTTTCTGCGTTTGAGGACACCAGCTTGCATACTGTCGCCCTGTTCGCTGAGTCAAAACAGGGCGCGTCGCTTCCCGGGGACGCCGTAGCATGAACGAAGATGTGAGGTTGGGACGAATTCGTGGAGTAGCATGGGAATTTTTGTACGAGCAACGTCCCCAGCGTCGCACTTCTTTTGTTCGAGGGTTCACCTCTAGCCTTTGCACAACCAAGTGCGATCTGCAAGGCAGCAGGATTAAGTGGAGAGCCGTTGGACAGGGCCGTCGTCATGGCCGCTGGATCATCGAGATCTCATCCGCCCAGTTCATCAGAACTATCTTCACGAGCTCGCCGTTGTTGGTTTGGAATCAGGGTTTAGCCAACTGCCCTAGATGGACAGCCATGGACCGTCGGCCAGGTTATAGCGCTTGACACCCGCTTTCGCCCTTTCACTAGTGGGAACACCTCCGCCACGAAAAGGCAGTCAATAGGACTTCAAGGACATTCAGGTTACAAGTTCAACGCTCTTACCACCGAGCTATCGTGGTTCTAACCTGGCATCAATGAAAATACAATTCCTGAGTCATGCACTACACAAACGCCAACCATCGAGCACCTTATCTCTACGTCATTAATGTAATTGTCACAATAAACCTCCACATTACTACTCAGACAGCGGCACTAGTAAGCCATCAAAATTTGCTTATAAGTTTTTGTTCTATATATTCACTGCACATACTCGACCTTTGAATACCAAACGGATACCATACCGAAGTAATAAGTGTCTCATATTGTTGACTGCCAGGCGAGCTTTCTGTGTGCACGATGATAGTTAATTTGCTATTTTACGACCGGTAGAGGTGCAGCTATCTATGTAACAAAACTTTTCTACCTTGTCGTTTCCCCGGTTCTGCTAATCGTTGGAATCGAGCTCAGCTTGTCTTTTAAGAACGTTCTACACATTGAAGTTGCAAAACGCATACCAAATATAAATACACAACGACTTAATTTGTCCAAGGTAACCTGTAACTATATAGGTCTCCACTCAAAAGCACAGACGAAGTTAAAACGTTTCACCAATTCCAACATGATAACTGAGCAACAGTCCTGAATCGGAAATTGTGGCAACCCATGTGTACCAGAGGCTTGAGAGGACTGATCTTCTGTATGATTTCCCGTTCGACTACTGGACTACTGTCTACTTGCAATACTGTTTGTGCAGTAGAGCCTTGTGAAGTTGCTACAGTTGATGATTAACTGAACTGGCCTTTCAAATGCTCTGCCCTTCGTAATGAATGAGATAGCCACCTATCTCTTTCATCAGTTAGCTTTCATTTGCTTTTCTTAGTTGAGCGTTCCTGATGAGACGGAATAGACTTATGTTTTCTGTCAATTGTCACTGCCTTCTCCGTCATTCTGGAATTCTTTCATTGTTCTTTGTCGTTATAAATGACATCCATTAATATCACTATGGCCATGATTTTAATTGCTTGGTATCAAATTCTACTTGTTCAAGTAATGTGAATGCGTGTCTATAGGTAAAAGCAAGCGGTTTACCTTTCTCCCTAATGAGCCGGTTTTCGAAGGAGAATACCGAGCATTACTGTAAGTCACTAAAACCCATCTATTCACATAAAATTCATCCCCAATTTGTCAGCAAAACTGATTATGATTTATTTTCTCTTTCAATCAGTACCCGACCGCAAGTCTTCCATGGAATCACTCTCAACGGGTCGTTCAAGTGGTTCGTCGAATGGTATGGCAACAATTTTCTCTTTCAATATGTATCTGGCTCCTCAACTTTTTTCCCGTGCATGTAGTCCACCAGGGTCCCTTGTGTTTTGCGAGGTGCTGAAAATTGGTCATGCTTTACTTGTTTTAGGCGTTGTTATTTACTTCTACGGCACTTCACTCCCTGTTTGAACAGTCCTCAGTAATCACACGTGATTTCTCTGGTCCACTCACATCAAAGGGAGGCACTTCTCAGAGCTCATCAGTAGCACATATCCATTGTCGTGGCTGAGTTTTGAACACCGGACCTCTAGCATGCGAGGCAGGCACGTTACCGTTACGCTACTCGCGCACGCTGAGCAGTCCAAAGTAATTACGTGTGAACATATGGATGTGATCTACTATACACGATCATATTATAGAACTATTGCTAAATATTGTCCCTAAGGCTATCCTTCTTTCAATGGAGAAGATTCGCCCATACGTTTATCTCAGCCATCAGCAGCTGTGCTGGTCGTTCCAAAAAGGCCCCATCATTTCTCGAATTCAACAGCTGTCACATCCTTATGGTGCCATGCAACCCCCAAACCGCACAGGGACTGAGATACTGTCAGTTCACTCAAACCTCGACACAATGTCTAGTAATTGTCATTGCAACACTGTGGCCTCCATAACTGCCCTGTGATAGAGTTGATTTAACCCAGTTTCTTATTTTCGATCCCACTGAATTCCACCGCCTCAAGCGTTGGTTTGTTTTTATCCACTCTATCTCCATTAAATATTGTTCCATGATCCGTAATACAACCTTGCAGTATGCAATCAACTCCAACTGTGCGCCCACCATATGCACCCCGTGAAGTTCTGCAATGAACGTCAAACTTTTTTCTTTCGTTTTGAAAGTACGCTCAAACATTGATACGAAAGATGTGTAAATTTCTTTTTCCCTATATTTCTATATTTTTTTCACTTAACAAATTTCCTTGTCTGTGGCTCTTCTATGTGAGCTCTGATCTGCACAATTTGGATTCGAATACAATGCTTCAACGTTGTTTTCCATCGAACCCTACGTTACAAGAACTGAATCATTCTGGTTTCCCTTCTACTTGCAATCATTCGTGGCATGCTCTACTGACCTAACCGAAGTTTCAGCAGGCACCGAAAACGTTGGAAAAAAGTTAAAACACAAGTGTAGGCGTCCACTACAAGTGGGGCTTACCGTTTCTATCTGAGCTGAACTGAGGGCTTCAACTCCTTTGGTAAACATGTTACGAACTAATTGAACAATGATATTTATTCATCTACGATATCATGTTTTGCTTTAACTATTTATAACTGGACTGCTTTTGTTTCGTTTGTTTTTCCAGGTAGTTGTGCAGATGCTGAGGACAGTGATGGCGAACAAACCTCGCTGCTTCATCACGGTAACAGCAGCTCATGCAACTCACTGCTTCAAGGGTCCGCTATTCATGACCGTCCTAGGGAAGGAGACTCCGTTCCGGTTGAAACGAATTTTTATTTAGCAGAACAATTATCCAAAATACATCTCCAGTCTCAGGATGTTGAACCGTTTTCTGAGCAGGAGTTTCAACAAGCTAGTCGCCTATCTCAAGTTCCCCTACGCCCACCTTTTCCAGATGCAGTCAATAGTGATTCCGATGATAACAATGAATCTTTGTACAAATGTCTATCCCGTTTTACTACTCCGGAACACCTCTGTGGGACTAACCGTATACGTTGTGACACTTGCAATGGTGGCAGCCCAAATGATAACCAATCGGGAGAGGAAAACTCATCTGCGCCTAAAAGTAATGCTGTGTACCGCGATGCCATTCGCCGCGACTTGATTTTGGAACCACCCGCCTTGTTGACACTTCATTTAAAACGTTTTCACCAGGTGAGATACGATATTCAGTTAATATTAGTCTGATTATTTCAAGAAGCCTCAGTTAGTATACTGGTTTCTGACTTTAACGACCGGAGAAACTTTGCTGAACCATCTCTGCTTCTTTCTACTCCTTGGTAACCAGACAGTATCGAACTCACTGTTTTGAGCAAGCATAACCTCTATATTGTAGTTCAGTGGTTAGAGCGTTGGCTTCGTAATGTGAATATATCCGATTCGAATCCCAACCGGGCTATCAAACTTTGTGTGCCCTGTCTAGGCCTTGGCAACCTGACACTATCTCAGCCCTCGTGCGACTTACCGGTTGCATGGCAGCATGCATTGTAAGGATGTGGCAGCTGTTGAGTGCTCAAAAACACACATCGACAGTTGGGACAATCCGTATTGTTCCACAAAATTTGTGTTTTCTTACCATATGGGCAACCGTCTGTTATTGACTCATTTTTCATGTGACTGAACTTGCCCACTCAAAGGAGTGCTTGGTTGGGTATACAGCTTTTTTCAACGACTCTAAGCTGATTAGTTTTACTGGTGAAGTAGTATTGAGGACTAAAGTTGCAGGATACTGGTGGTCTTAGAGACCCCTGCAACTCCAACGAATTTAAACGATCACTCTTAAGTCCCTGAACACACTAGGTTGAAACGGAAATACCTTAGAATGTTGAAAGTGATTCACCCAGCCTATCTCAGTGAAACTGGGTGAACCACTTCCAATTATTCCTGCTAACCCCACTTTGCTGGGGCGGTGGTTAACGCTTGCTAGACTGCGGGCCAACCATAGGTGACCGAACGACCTTCGGTTCACAGCAAGGGAGCGAAACGAGAGTGAACGGTGTTAACCTTAGAATGTTACCCGATTACACTGGTGTATTTTTACCTACTTCATTTTCTTGAATAAAGAGTGCAAAGGAAAAGAAACAAGATGCTGCTATAGTTTGCTTTGTGTGTATATATTTTGTGACCCTCAATAAAAGACGTTCATTTCTGCTGCATTACCCAATTTGGTACGTGTACGTGTACCGCCCACGGCAGGAACAATCACTCCTCTTCGTGTTCACGTGGCCTAGATTACTTGCTCCCGCTTAATGCAAGCTTCGACTGCTTCATCATTTCGTCAACGCCAACCTGGAGTTTTGCTGTAGTTATTTACCATAAACATACTTCTTCCGTGTTGCTCATGGTGGATAATTGGCCCAATTGGAGCTAGCTTCAAGAGGGTATATGGTGCAGCATAACCAGATAGACAACTGTCATATCCTACCGAGGCATACTGCCGGGAAACCCGTAGGCATCACAAGGGCGGAGATACGGTCAGTTTACCCAGATCTAGATAGGAGCACATGATATCTAGTGGCGCTGTCAGGATTCGAACCGGGGACATTCACATTAAGAATTCAACGCTCTAACCAGTGAGCTGTCGTGGCTCTGTGATGTAGACTGTTTGAATTTCAACGCATGGAAGCAACACCAATCAACCTCTTCACACGTAACCACTTGGGTTTAATAGTCTTATCGTTCTGTGAATCCGGACACATATTGACAATTGTGGCGACGCCTCCGATAGGCTCTTGAAACTCACCGAACAATTCGTCTTCTAACCTATCTCTAGGCATTTACCACACGTTTGTCATAGCACGCGTTTCAGTGTTTAAACTAACAGAATTTCCTCCGAGAATGAGACTAACTCACTCCTTAATTGCGCGGGCGCCAAGATTTTATATTTTTCCACCACCGTGACAAACAAAACATAGGACTTCAAGATAAAACCTCATGTATATACTATGACGAAGAGAGCATAGGGCGTGCACTAAAATCATTTTTCGCATCTCGTGACGACGGCTTTCTGCTGCTTTGATTGGTTGTTCAGCAAGGCTGACAAAACAAAGCCACGATGACTCAATGGCACAAGCGTTGAATTCTTAATGTAAATGTCCCCGGTTCGAATCCCTCCGGATCACTGGACATCGTGTGTTTCCCTCTAAGTTTGAGCAACCTGACAGTATTTCAGCCTTCGTGCATCCTACGGACTGTATGGTAGCCTGCTTCGTATGTCACAGCCTTGTGACAAAACTGCGCCAAACTTTCTAGTAAAATCCTCGTTGAGTTGTAGCAAAATAGCTATCTCCTCAATTGGTGGATGCTTTCTTGTTAAACCAATAGTCCGGTGATTCATGCTCACTTTGGTATTCTTCAACTTGAACTCTTACCCCTACCTAGTTGAGGGTGTCTGTTGAGTAAAAGTTAACAACCTTAGTTGTTTAGTGTTTTTGATGTGACATTTAGAAAAAAAGCTGTTCACCTCACTTCATCTATTTTCTGCCTGTTACTCATACAGTCCCGCAACAGCTTGCAAAAGTCCCAGAAGCCAGTAAAATTCCCTTTGATCTTGGATATAAGCCCCTTCTGCTCTACACTGTACTTGGTAAGTGTCTTTATTTCTTTCATAATATTTTATTTCACTCTAATGCCATTGTAAGAATTCTGTTGTTTCACAGAGCACCGTCACATGTTCCATCCTGGTGGTTCACTGTAGTACAACACCTGCGAGGTTTTTTCAAAATCGGTTGTCGTTTACGTACAGACCATGTGCTTAGGTCTTTCTCTGATATCATATCACTCTGGCACCAATGTCCTCACGTCACTGCTTTTATTATTCAAGCAGTTGTCAAAATCAGTGTGCTTACGTCATGTTTTCCTGCGTCTCATTCATCCCCCAATCACAAAGCTTGGGGCTTAATGTGCTAGGTAAAGCAATCCGAATGCAGCAGGACACCGAATCAACCGAAAAGCAATTACTCCGTGCCGATGCATGGCTGTTATACGAACTTGAGCTGCTGCCAGGATGCTGAAGACTAGTTAGCGGATGACGGTGGTGTGCTCAAATTGCAGTTTGGAGCTTGATCTCAAACTGCAGAGTTATTGTTGTATTCCGAAAAAACCGTTAGTGTAACTGTCGCAACGAAACATGTGACGACGAAACAACTGGGGCACGCGAAATGTTGCGGACACCCACCTCTTTTCGTGGCAGCGTACATCAAAGTTATGCGACACCGGCTCTGATATACTCAGAATTGATAAGTTCTTCTTCCATACGGTTACAATGAGAAAGTTTTCTAATGCATCCTGTTTTAGCACATGAATACCGAGAACCAATAACATAGTTTGTGACCAGTTTTCAGCTAACTTAAGCATAGTACCCTTCGATTTAATCATGTCTTCCTTATTACGAAAGACTAGTTTCATGTGGTGTTTTGATCCTACCTCAGTTAGCAAGTTGCAGTATCACAGAAGATACTTTGTCGCACTACAATGCTGGAAAATCGCCAATGTAGCCGTAAAGCTGATGGTTTGATTGCTTGTTCCATCAACGCAATAACCACATCACCTCGATCGGTGACGAAGCTTACTTGTCTCAGTATTAGTCATAAGAGTAGAAGTTAAAATTTTCGAGCACCAAATACCATCGTGCTTTCGTTCACAACGTTTACCTATGCGTCTTTGTTTTCAATATCCCATCTCTGACAGTTGTTCTGTCTTAGTGATACATCTTTTATCTCGTTGGGTTGTTAGATCCTCGCACGTGTCCAACTAGAAGAGGTAGATTCCACGAAGGTCATTTAATAATTCTGTTCATGATTTCACTTTCGGATTGATTTCCTATTTTTCAACGTTTCACACTCTAGGCTCAAGAAAACTTCTTACATTAATCTGTTGCTTCCTCTTTCCAGTCGTCCCACCCCTCCGTTTGCTATAGACTATATGGTGTTGTTGAGCACTTGGGACGCCTGGCTGGTGGCCATTATGTAGCCTATATCGCTGTCACCTCTCCGAGCGTTGAACAAGACAGAGAATTGCAAAGTAAAAATGGTTTACAAAACTTCTTGCAGAATTTCGTCGGGGATTTAAACAGACCACCCAAATGGCCACTTACTGTGCACGATCTTGTAAGACGCCTTCGACGCTGTAATCGGTCGCAGTTATTGCAGTCCGTCTCTGAGATATCCTCCGTGGTAAACCACTCACTCGAAACCACATCCTCCAAATGTATGGTCCAAACGGAAACTGAGGAATCAGATAAACGTACGTGGTTTCGATGCTCCGACAGTCATGTTTCACCCGTTTCCCTCAATGCTGTACTTGATTGTCAACCTTTCCTCTTATTTTATGAACGGATTGTCAGGTAGATCTTATGCTGTGTAACAGCAACCATTTCCTTTTTTTGCTGTACAGTAGTCCGACGTCTTTCCCATCTTTTGAACACAATATCTTTGCCGGAAGCTAATCAGTATCATTTTGAGGGTACTTGAACTGCATGCCTTTGTTGATGAAGCTCCTCTCATTTCTGAACTGTTCTACTTCTGGTTGTATTTTTTTCCAATGAACGAATCCTGCTTAATGATGTGTTTTTTACACACTGGTTGGCAGTTTGGCGTGAGATTTTAATGCGAATCTCCTCTAACCATGTTGAGATTTTGGTATGGACCGGTGGACTCCAAATATAATCAACAATAGTTTGTGGTATCGGCGTATATTAGGTTGAGTTAGAAGAACCCTAATTTCATGTTCGATTTACTTCACCGTATCAATAATGCGAACCTACCTATTGTTGTTGTTGGCCTCCTTCAAACATGTCTGACCATAGATTTCACATCTTAGTTGAGTTGTTCGGTTGTCCGCTGGGAACAGCAGCGAGTGTGACTGATTAAGCCGATCCTTGAAAGACAGGTTCTACCGCAGTGAATGTACTGAAGAGTGGTTTCTCGACTGGTGTAACGCCTGTTCTCCTTCCTGCGGGCTCGTTTGTCTGATGCGTTGGACATGAGGTTCATTTCTTCCATCTGAAGTTGTTGACACAGTGTGTGCCTCCAGGCCGGACGATCAGATGCGAGTAGCTCCCAAGATCTTGGATCGATATTCAAGACGTTCAAGTCCCTTTTGCAGACGTCCTTGTAACGCAATTGAGGGCAGCCCACGCCTCTACTACCAGTAGCCAATTCACCGTAAAGCAAGATTTTCGGAATGCGACCATCTTCCATGCGGCGAACGTGGCCAAGCCAGCTACGTCTGCGCTTTCTGAGAAAGGTGTAGATGCTAGGGACGCCAGCACGAGTCAGAATCACTTCATTGGTCACTTTATCTCTCCAGTAGATCCCCAAGATACGACGGAGACATCGCAAGTGGAAGGTTTTCAACCTTCTTTCATGTTTGGCATACATAGTCCATGTCTCACTTCCGTACAGCAAGGTGCTAAGTATGCATGCATTATAGACTGCTATTTTGGTCCTCTCAGTGAGCAAGGGGTTTGCCCACACTCGTGTTGTCAAGCGAGCAAGAGTTGAGGATGCCTTCCCAATTCTCTTATCGATTTCAACATCCAGAGAAAGGCTATCATTGACCGTCGAACCAAGGTATGTAAATTGATGTGTCACTTCCAGTTTGTGACCGTCGATGGCGATGATTGGTTGTGCCACTGTATCTTGGCCTAAAACAGTCGTTTTCTTTCGGCTGATGGTCAGCCCTAAGTCTTTGCAGGCCATGCGAATCTCCTCTAACCATGTTGAGATTTTGGTATGGACCGGTGGACTCCAAATATAATCAACACTAGTTTGTGGTATCGACGTATATTAGGTTGAGTTAGAAGAACCCTAATTTCATGTCCAATTTGCCTCACCGTATCAACAATGCGAACCTACCTATTACATGCAACCAACTATAAATCTTTGGAAAATTTACATAATTAAAATTCTTTCGTTGTCTCGCGTACAAGCTTAACAATATTCGCACTAGCTGCTGACCGGTATTTAATCGAAAGCTAGCAACTTCACAGTGAGTGAAAGGACTCCCAGCTCATAGTGTTGTGGTAATAATCCTATCGGTGCTTGTGGGGTTATCTGGTAGTTCACTCTTATAGCATAGGTGAATCAATCCGAATGCTGATCAAAGTAGAGTTAGGAATTCGGAGAAAAGATTGGTACCTCAGGAGGCGAAATCGGTTGGAAGTTGGTTCGCTGAGCTTGGCTATTGGATTGTAAACTTCCAGACACGCCAACATTACTGATTACATATTGTTTTGGGCACTCAACATCCGTAGCAACACCAACAACGCACTGACAATCTTACTATTTTTTTTATCAATACATCCAATACCATCACAGAGGAAAGGGTGCTTCATAATCAGAGAACCTCCTATAAAAAACGTAAAACAATTATGAAAAAGCATATCGCAAATCAATACACGTTTTGATGAGAAAAGAGATAGATATCCCTACTCCGGAACTTGGGATGGTGAACCACGTAAGATCATATAGGTTGAGCGTTGGTACCGCCCCGGGCGACAGCACAAACTGTCTTCCACCTTTAGTGGTAATGAAACGTTTGCAACCCAATTTCCAAGCTCAGCGAACCTAATTCCATCCCTTTTAAAATTCGATCGAATACTGTGTATTTTGTTGCTCTCACGGAATTTGTTAATATTCAATTGAGTGACTTTAAACCCGTCCGTACCGAATATTTGTGGATTAAGGGCACTAGAATGCGGAAGTTTGCTGCAACAGTAACTTTGCCCACATCTTATATCAATCTGATTCGTGGAAATAAATATGTCATAAAAACACCAATCTTTTTTCTCACCATTGGATGCTTTGTAAATACGCTGACTTTTTAAATCCAAAACCGAGTAATTTGTGCACCATGCTTGCTACTGAGTATAAAATGTTACCATTTTATGCCTACTTGAATTATTTGAGTAGAGAAATAGAACTTACAGCTATTTTTACCCAAGCCTTACGGTTTAACAGATGTTGAAAACTGAAAGTGAATCAGTGTACAGCTGTTTCGCCCTTACTGGGGCGCATCTGTCAAACCATTAACGACAACCTTTAGTTATCGAAAATATTTCACCGTTTGATTCGAAGGATCGTGTGAATACATACATTACCCAAACATTTATGAAACCGGAATGGTTCAACAGTAAATATAGCAAAAACCTATTTGTTAGTTTCCGCCTATTCCTTATCTCGCTAAGCAAACGTGATGAGCAATGACAATATAACCCTTGGTGGGTCCGCAGGTTTGATTGCTTGTGTTGCATATTACCCTTGTCCAAACAATCCTCGTCATTCACACGTTATTTCTACGGTTTGTTCGCACCCAACGAGGAATAACTACACCCAGTGTTCGATCGTGGTGGAGCTCATCAAAGTTGCATATCTCTGGCCGAAACCGGGTATGGACTCAAACACATTACTCACGTGAGATCACTCCATATGTTCATAATTGTTTGTTCTGAATGACGCTAGTAACGTGCCTGCCTCGCATGTCAAAGAATTGGATCCAAATTTGGCTTCAGCTAAGGATATGCACTACTTATCAGTTCCAACAAGAGCGAATCTGGGCATAGCGCTTTGAATACGATCAGACCAAAGAATAGTGAGTGTATGTGTGTTCGTTTGGTGGCTCAGCAGGTGGCTAAACAACAAGGAGACACTAGCCAGTGGTACGATCACGGTGCACGCAGTGCTGATGAACCCCGGTAAGGGTGAAATAGGTGTACACTGCTTTACTGAGATAGGCTGGGCGAACCACTTTCAATTATTCCTGCTAACCCTACTCTTCTTGGGCGGTGGTTAATACTTGCACGATTACAAGACAACCACAAGTAGCCGAACGACCTTCGGTTTGCAGCGAGGGAGCGAAACGAGAGTGAGTGGTGTTGGCTTAGATGTTGAAAACCTTTGACACCGGACAATAAACCTCATAGCTGTATCCGTCAAAGTTTTTTAGATCTGAGCCCCGGAAACTCCCCCTTCTCAATAGCATTGCCTAGTACAAAAGATAGCTTGCTGAAATTTTTTAGTTCGCGCTAATAGCACGTTCACGTCCGATTACATTTGTCAGGTGCGACCATTACACTAATGTACGCCTGATATGAGAAATTGGAGATCGTTTATGGGAAAACCGCTCTAGGATAGACTGTAGTGGATATACTTTTGTACATAAACCTTTTGACTATATCAACTTCCATGTACTTTTTAGTTTGCATATATTGATTACACTTGTTTGAGTGCGCTAGCGAACGCTGAGCGATACTTGTGAACATTATTGATTTTTCGATCAATACACGTTTCGAACGCACGCGCGTCTGTCTTCTGTCTGACGCAACTGGCAATTAAGGGCAGCCACGTGGATCGATTGCTAATACTCGACGTACACATCTACGACGCCTTAACTTTTCGCCAGGAAAAGTAGATTGTAGTGGATTAAGTGGAACTTATTGGAAATTCCATAACACGCTACCGTGAGTCACTTCACTCGTATTCTATTGTCGTAATTCGTCCTATAATCCACTATAAATTGGTGAGCCCTATATATTTTCCCACTGCCATTGACTCTCCAATATTTCTACGCCTATTTTGTTCTGCATATTTCTGAGATGACTGAATCTCCGAATACGATGCTTGAAAACGAATCAGTTATGTCGATTACACTACCTGCGTACAGTATCAGTAATCCGAGATTATGGTTCGCCCAAGTTGAAGCGATTTTTGATTGCAGGCGTGTGACTTCTCAGAAAACTATGTATAGTCAAGTGTTAGCACACCTTCCACAGGACGTCGTAGCAGAGGTCGCCGATGTTGTGTATGATCGCCCAACAACAGACCCCTACACAACCCTTAGGGATGCCCTTATCGCACGCACCGCTGCCAGTGATGAACACAACTTACGGACTTTGTTGTCCGGTGTTCAAATGGGAGACAGAACACCGTCTCAACTCCTGCGTCACATGACTCAGTTGATGGGTAAACGCTCTTCTAACGAATCTATTCTCAGAGAGTTATGGTTGCAAAATCTCCCATCAGACATGCGTACTGTTCTTGCTGTTGTTAACAAAGATAGTCCATTAGAAACACTTGCTCAGCTAGCAGATCAAGTGCACGAAGCGTATGGACCGAGAGCGCATACTAGCACTCTTCAACCTGTCACTACAGACAGCCATCTGCAACAAGAACTGGCTAATCTACGCCAGGAGTTTTCTACGTTGCGTTTGGAAATCAACGCGCTGCATAAAAGTTTTTCGGAACATCGCCGTCCACGATCTCGATCTCGCACTCCCGCATCCTCACCAAGTAGACAATCGGTACGTATCTGTCGTTATCATCGAAAGTTCGGTTCTTCAGCGAAGAACTGTAAACCCTACTGCACTTTTTACTCCACCATGAAGACCTCGGGAAACCTACAAGCCGGACAGTAATGGCGACAGCTGTTCCCGGCCCTACCAACAGTCGCCTATTCTACGTCGTAGACAAATCAACCAAGCTACGCTTCCTTGTGGACACCGGCGCTGAAGTTAGTGTCGTTCCACCGTTGCCCCAGGAACGTAAGAATACATCTGCGACAACGCTACAGGCGGCAAATGGTACGAAAATTCCCACTTTTGGCCAACGCTCCCTCACACTTGATTTCGGTCTTCGCCGCACCTTTCGGTGGATTTTCATTGTGGCGGACGTGAAAATGGCCATCGTCGGAGCTGACTTTCTCACACACTTCCGTTTAGCCGTTGATTTATCCGGGAAACAACTAGTTGACAGTATCACCAGGCTACATGCCCCGGGACACACCTGTCTATCCGATACTCCCGCCATTCGAGTCATCACACCGACCCTGCCTTCTCCATTTAAGGAATTGGTTAATGAGTTCTCTACCATTCTCAAACCAACATCTTCCGTTTCGGAGTGTAAACACGAAGTTCAGCACCACATCATTACACGTGGCCCACCAGTCTCTTGTAGGCCTCGTAGACTAGCACCAGATAAGTTGGCCATTGCCAAGAAAGAGTTTGAACATATGATGGAGCTTGGAATCATTCGTCCCTCGAGTTCACCATGGGCATCCCCATTGCACATGGTTGAGAAGAAACGAGCTGGCGACTGGAGACCATGCGGAGATTACCGTGCTCTCAATGCGGTTACTGTACCCGATCGATACCCAATACCTCACATCCATGATTTTGCCTTAGCCTTGCATGGTAAAACCATATTCTCGAAATTGGATTTGATCCGGGCCTATCACCAAATACCTGTGGCTCCAGAGGACATTCCAAAAACAGCCATCACAACTCCATTCGGATTATTTGAGTTTATCCAAATGCCTTTCGGTTTGCGCAATGCAGCTCAAACATTCCAGCGCTTCATGGACCAAGTTTTTCGCGGTCTCGACTTCGTATACGTGTATATTGATGACGTTCTTATCGCTAGTAGCTCCCTCAACGAGCACATACTACATCTGCGGGAAGCCTTCAAACGACTCATGCAATACGGTGTCGTGGTAAATATTGACAAGTGCCAGTTTGGAGTATCTTCCTTAGAGCTCTTAGGCCACCACATTGACCACACTGGCATCCGACCACTTCCCAGAAAGTTTCATCCATCAAGGACTACCCCGTACCAAAGTCTGTCAGACAACTACGACGATTCCTTGGCCTAATAAATTATTATCGTCGTTTCATTCCCTCATGTGCGGAACTACTCCAACCATTGACAGACCTGTTACGTAACAGCAAGCGTAAGTTTGCATTTGACGATGACGCCTTGAACGCATTCAATAAGGCAAAACATGCTCTTGACTCCGTGATTCCTCTGACTCATTTATCCAAGGACCCTAATGTCAAATTGTTCCTGTCCACCGACGCTTCAGGTAATGCTGTTGGCGCTGTTCTTCAACAGTTTGTAGATGGTGAACTGCAGCCACTATCGTTTTTTTCTCGACGCTTACAGCCGGCACAAACCCGCTACAGCACGTTTGGCCGTGAACTACTTGCCATCTACTACGCCATCAAACATTTCCGTCATTTGCTTGAAGGTCGTCATTTTGTGGTGTGTACGGATCATAAGCCATTGACTTATGCACTAAAGGCACCTTCAGATCGTCACTCACCGCGGGAGGTTCGTCAACTCGACTACATTTCACAGTTTACTTCAGATATTCGCTACATCCCCGGTAACACTAATACTGCTGCCGATACATTGTCACGAATGTACGTTAACACGCTAACAAACTCCAATTTTAACCTCGCCGACATTGCAGTGGCACAAGAAAGTGATACACAGCTCAAATCTTATCAACAGTCACCAACCTTGCGTTTCAGTGCATTACCACTACCTGACAAAAGCGGATCCATTATGTGTGACGTTTCTACAGGTAAACCAAGACCATGGGTTCCTGCTCCCTTGCGACACTCTGTATTCAAACATTTTCATAGTCTTGCGCACCCAAGTATCCGATCAACCGCCAAAATAATTTCAGACCGTTTCCTCTGGCCCGGTATGCGCAAGGATGTAGAGATTGGGCTAGACAATGCATCACGTGTCAGCGGAGCAAAGTTCACAAACATACTATTTCTGCCCCTGGTACTTTTGTTCAGCCTACCCCACGTTTCCAACACGTCCATCTGGACATCGTCGGACCTTTACCCCCGTCCAGAGGTTACACCCATATCCTAACATGTGTTGACCGTTATACCAGATGGCCTCAAGCTGTTCCCTTGAAGGATATATCCGCCGAGACGATTGCAAGAGTCTTCATTGAATCATGGGTAGCAAACTTCGGTGTACCCGTTCACCTGACTACAGATCGCGGTGCTCAGTTTACTTCTGCTCTATTTCGTGAACTGAACCAGTTTACTTGGAAGCGAACACTTTCGCACTACTGCTTATCATCCAGCAGCAAACTGGCCTCGTTGAGCGCTTTCACAGACAATTAAAAGCCGCTCTTATCGCAGCCTCTCAACCAAACTGGTCAGAAAAACTGCCACTCATCCTTCTGAGCTTCCGAAATACCGTCAAAGAAGACATCGGTTGCACTACGGCTGAAATGGTTTACGGTACTACCCTCAGGCTACCCGGTGAGATGGTTTCAGATGCTAGCGTTACCGGCGAACTAACCCCAACATCATATGTCGCACGACTTAAGGACTACATGCGGCAACTTCGACCGCCGATACCTCGACAGATTCTTCACCGACAGCAAATACACAAAAAACTCTATTCTTGCCCCTTTGTGTTCATTCGCGTAGATTCGGTAAGAAAGCCACTCCAAGCACCTTACGACGGACCATATCGCGTTGTATCTCGTCACGCTAAGTACTTCGTTCTAGATAAAAATGGCTTTCATGATACCGTTAGCATCGATCGCCTGAAACCCGCTCACATCGAATCCCACTCAACACCTGCCATTTTGCCATCAAATCAAGCTCCCGAGTCACCATGTGCATCCTCCCCACCCCCTGAGCCACCATGTGCATCCACCCCACCCACCCAACCTATGGAGACGAACCAAACTGTTACTGACAATCAAGCGCTTGACGTGCCTCTAAGACAAACCAAATCTGGCCGTAAAGTTTCATGGCCAGTCAAGTTCAGCTCATACGTCCGTTGCTAACACGTATCGAGCGTCGCCTCCCACGTCTGACGCTCTAGGGGGGGAGTTCTGTAGTGGATATACTTTTGTACATAAACCTTTTGACTATATCAACTTCCATGTACTTTTTAGTTTGCATATATTGATTACACTTGTTTGAGTGCGCTAGCGAACGCTGAGCGATACTTGTGAACATTATTGATTTTTCGATCAATACACGTTTCGAACGCACGCGCGTCTGTCTTCTGTCTGACGCAACTGGCAATTAAGGGCAGCCACGTGGATCGATTGCTAATACTCGACGTACACATCTACGACGCCTTAACTTTTCGCCAGGAAAAGTAGATTGTAGTGGATTAAGTGGAACTTATTGGAAATTCCATAACACGCTACCGTGAGTCACTTCACTCGTATTCTATTGTCGTTATTCGTCCTATAATCCACTATGAGACAATAATATACACGCTACTTCAAAAGCGTGTTCTAACCAAATTCAACTAATTGACTGTTCACCTCGAGCAGCCTTGATGGTATATTTTGATACCTTGGCTTCCTTTTCGTTGTTTGCCATCAAATAGCCTATACTGTGGACAAAAATGACTAGGTTTCATGTGATATACATATCAGATTCGCGCTTCAGGGTGATCAGGTAAAAATAATTACCAAGGTTACTGTCCAAAAATACGAAATCTATTACCTAGACTTAAAATCGCTATTTGAATGCTTTAGTAATTGAACCTCCTTGACATGTAGCTCACTCGATCAGAAAAATCTCTGATGTAGCACATCTTTTACATTTTTCTGACCCTGTGAAAGCGTAAGGTGAATTATATTGCATGATTACGAACTTTCACTTACCTATAAACAAGCTCAAGTAAGTATTCTGATAATCTGGTGCTGCTGTTACCTCACAGAAGAACCGTGAGCTCTTGTTTACATTAGGAAAATTCTATTCAACAGTGAATTGATGATGTAATCTCGACAGATAAAGAAACGTTTGTAAACCAATTACCAAGTTCAACTTATATTAAAAATATCGCATGTATGAGTGATCTTTCATTATCCATTCACTCCACCTTTCTACTTTACACCGAGACTGAATTACTTAAGGGGTTACCATGATGAATGCAATATCGCTGGTAATGTCAATGCTGTCTATGCGGCCGCATATGCGTTTTTGACGCCGGTCGAGGAATGGTCATTATTGAGAACTTGTTAGGGAGCATCTGACAAAATGCTCAATGGTATCGAATTCGTGTTGCCCGAAATCACTGATTGAATTTTTTTATGTCGATTTATACTCTTTTTAATGAAGTTTGAGTCGGCCAGCTTGGTCACTTTGCTTGTGTTGGCTTTGCAAACACGACAAACTTACTTATAACATACGGTGAAATGAGCATGTGTAATGTTAAGTTGCAGACAGGCGATGGTAAAGCGGTTCAGACTCGTTGAATTTTTCAAGGTTTAGAAAGCACTAGGCGAAATGTGGGTTTGTTCGCTACGGTTCAATCATGAATATGCTATGTAGAAACGTTCTCTTGGTTATCCTGCTTTACTAGGTAGCTGGATGGTTATAAATATCTAGCGGCGTTTCCTTCGGAGGTTGAGAACAGATCTCTCTGTGAATACACATCGAGTACTGCGAAAGTTCCTCGCACTGGGACCATACGCTGTAGAGGCGTGTCCCATGGGTGGTGGATGGGGGATTCCTTATATGAAGAGTACGCCGAATATACGAATAAGTTGTCGTGACCAACATGGTCTAAGGGAAGTAAACCCAGACGTAAAACCACTGGTCCTCCTAGTTAGGGGGTTGGGCATAAGGCTAACAACCTTCTACCGTAAAGAGTATTGTTATAGACACCATGGACATTACGGATAGAATTAACCAGAGTGAAACTAAGATGGCCAATCTTGGCAGTATGACGACGGGGTCAAAGACTTCCGGAAGCTGAACGTCGGACGACATCGTGGGAGACTGTCCGACGCAAGATAGAAAACAGTGGAAAAAAATGTCCAAGCCTTATGCGCCTCCTGGCGCGGAGAGGATTGAACATGAACTGCGAAAGTTTGTGAACAGAATTAATCAGCAAAAGACGGTTTACTTTGGTTTTATTTCTTAAACTTATATTCCTGAGCTCCAGTTAACGAAAAGACTATGCAGTATTACAGCAAGTTATCCCAAACCAGTAGTGACCTTATATCTCAGAAATGCTGGCCGTGGTGCTTGAAGTTTGTTTACACGCCCGGGTGGATTTATCGATCCGCTAACAGTCACTATGGGACTACGGATTGGCTCCGCACTCCCTCCACAATCATCATCATTACAATCATATTTTTATGTAGATCAACTGTATGAATTTTGTCTGTGCTAAGAGAGACACACAAACAGACATGCACACATGGTATGTTAGACAGGTGCTTGTGCATACGTTGTGAAGACAGGAAATCGAAATTCATAAACAATGCTAAAATGAATGGTCGGCCACTGTGAATGTATCATACCAGTGAGAGGAAAAATCGAAGATGGTTTATGCTAATGAGGTTGGTCTATTCGAAGTCACGATCCAAATGGTGACGCTACAAAAATAAATTGTTGTGTCATCATTTAAAATCGAAGCGGCAATTAACTTTCATTTTATTTTCAACAGGTGAAGATGTTCCTTCTTTGAAAGTAGGCTCAAATAATCGTCGAGATCTGAAAATCAGGAATGTTGCATCTTTCATCAGAATGGAAGTGCAGTCAACCTAGAAAGCGAAGGTGATAGGTAGCTGTCAAGTCTTGCTTCTCTATCACGGTAAAGATGGTTTGAATGAAGAGCTGAACAGCGCCCACAGAAATGATAAGTTAAGATAGTATCCCTTTCGCACTCCATCTAGTGGCCGGCCAAAACTATCCAACAGCTTTCACATACACTTGATGCCTAGCATCATTCAACCCGTAACGCTGTCTTGCAACCCGTAGGCTGTATGCGAGTTGAGATATCGTCAGGTTGCGCGGGTTTAAACACCAGTAAACGAAGTTCAGTGGACCCGTTTGGGATCCTAACCGAGGACACCTACATTGCAAACCAGTACTATAACCACGTAACTATCGCGGCTCATCCAACTCATTAGCCACACGAGAGATGGCCTACATTCGGGTCGTACAAGCTCCGTAGTGGGAACTTGGAGACGAAGGTAATGTTCAAACCACCACCACCATAATGTCATCTACGCATGGGGACCCTTGTGTGGGCTCGTGGTTGAGGACTCATGAATAACAATGTACGAATCGCTTCCCAACTTGTGGCTTTCATTTTCAGTCCGCACGCATCCATTCTGTTCCCGTGATCTCGTTTGGTAAATAAGACTTAGGAAGATCAGCTTCTTAAGAATTGGCTCGAACGAAGCAGAACCACAGCGGATCGGTAAAGAGCCCTACGATACGCTCACTGATTCGTCGGAGCAGAAAGCTTATAGGCGAAGACCGAATCTTCTAGAAAGCTGATTACCAATTACAGTGACCTAGTTACAAACGGTCTGCCAATCACGTAACGGAACAGTCACCTGTTCCAGAACCGTCCGTTTACACGTTAAATACCGTTGCCATTATGCTTCTATTGCCTTCCTTGTCAAAATGAAGTCACCATCGATTTGATGGAGGAACTTTTCAATTGATTGAGGCTACTGAAGGTGAACCAGAAGTAAGGTACAACGAAGACACAAACGTGTAATTTGGATTCCAATTTTAGAACAATATAATTTACCCAATATTGTAGTTGCAGATCTTTCAAGAACTACAGGTGGAACCAGTTACAAAATTCAGGTCATACATCAGTTCGGTTTGAGCACAATTTAAAAGTGCAAACTGGAAATGGAGTAAAGCTAGATTATTGGCAATAACAAATTGTTACACAAAAAAATTTTTCATTCGACATGTCTAGCAAACTGATGATTATCTATAAACCTCAATTATTCCAGTACCGTGTTAGAAGGTAGGGATTCAGCAGAGTACAACGTTTCACATAACTTCGAAATCAGTATTTTCAAAAGCATCAAGGTTTATACATGCTTAGAGCCACTGAATTTCGAGTGGTGATGTTATTTCGTTGTTTCAGTAAAAACCCGCAAATAATTACAAAGGCTCAAGCAAGAGATTGCTGGATGTGCTTTTTCGTATGGGTTTTTGTATATCAATTAAACACTTGCCTCACAGCTATTAACTAATTAATTAATCAATAGAGCTCCGTGAAATAACATTTCGAAAGTGAATCACTCAGCTATCTCAGTGTCCAGCTGTTTCGCCACTACGGGGTTCAGCAGCACTGCGCGCCTTGGGAGGGTGCCGTGGGTGCGTATCTCGTTGTTGTTTATCCACCAGCTAACACACTTCTCCAACAACGCCACGGCGACTATATATAGAGGTTTGCAGGGAGGTGTTAAATATAATACACACTCTCGCCTCGCTCCTTTACTGTAAACCGAAGGTAGATCAGTCACTTCTGGTTAGGACTGCAATCGGTCTGTTGCCTGCCGTATGTAGGACGAAAATTTGTAAGTATTACGTAATACATGAGGCAGGCGAATATGTCAAGCCTCTAATTTCTCTTTGATGGGATTTATCCCTCGTGTCGGTCACAATTTAGTTTCCGTATTTCTAATGCATTCCCAAACATCATTCTTTGTGTCCTTATGCAAAAAAGAGAGAGGTAGACAAAAGACTTCACCAGATACACACAACTGCAAGAATGTCGTATAAAGTCTTTTGAAATATATGCTCAGTAGCAATTATTACTTTTGCCCCAGTACTTCTGATCGGCTAAAATGAAAGTAGAGGAAGTTTTATGTAATTTTTATGTAATTCTTGTATTTAAAGTTAACTGCATTTTGATTCCAGTTAACTGCATTTTGATTCCTTTATTATTACCTTGGATATAGTGAACTGGGACACTATTTTCGTAGTTCGAATAGGTTTAACAGCGGGTTTTCATTCCCTGTTCGGATGGGTCGGCGCTTTTTGTTTTTAACCCATTTAATCATGATTTAGTCCAGAATAGCTTTCTAACCAATTAATAAATATTTCCTACCCAATTAACAGCACATGTTCAATCGATATAATTCTGAAATTTGTCGCTGTATGGTTTATCTGCTCGAGCCGAATTGCTATCACATTTACTATCCAGTTCATCCCTACATTCCCATGGGTGGATTGAGGACAGATGGGAATATTTTATCACAGATCCTGACTGAAAACCAATCCAACTGAGCGTTTTTTCGGGCAGATAACAAGTGTTGGCAGTTGTATCACCGTCACACACCGACACACCCGTGGTATCGGGTGTTGGCATTTATTAGCTTGTTTGCTCAACAGAAACGTTTCCTAGTTACAAGCCTACTGGGTTAAATCAATGCCGGCTTGGAATAAATCGATGGGAAACTCTATTTGATTTGTTACTATTATAACACGTGGGTTCGTCTGTATAAATCATTGGCTTCATTTATGAGTGCAAAATACTATACCATTTTTTATTAATGGGTATCAAATCGTCAAATTCTTGATAGATAAAAGTTTAGGAGTATTCATGTATAGTTATCAGGCACAAAACATCAAAAACCGTACGGAAACGGAAATGAGCTCTTTTGGTTTGAAAGGATCGTCTGTTGTCTGGTCCACTAAAAAAAATCTTGAAATTAATAAGTAATCTTCCCCAAACTGCTCGCTGCTACCGGTAGGATAGATAAGGTCGAAATTTATATTGTATGAACTCTCTAGACATTATTTGCTATCCACTGTTATCTTTCTCTGAACTATTTTAACCTCAGAACACAAAGTAGCGAACAAAGTTTGTTTTCTGTGATTGTTATTCGGGCTAATACCACACAAGTATATATATAGCGGTCAGTACAGCTTAGTTTCTTTACCATTATCACATCTTGTTGAACGTGAGAATGTATGCCTGAGCGCTGATAGGCCATGCTCTACACTTACTCGTAATCTGTTTATTCTTCAGAGCAAGTGAAGAACACTCTTGGCCACGATGTACTTCTATTGCGCTTAACTAGTAGAATCTATAATATTTTTTAATAAATAAGAAGCCAGATTAAGCAACCCTTACTAAGACCTTCCAAAACGATAGCTTTGACTTAAGTATGTTTGTTGTTAACCTACTGGTTTCCGTCCAGAAGTTAAAACCCAGTTTAAAATGTGGGATAGATAGAAGAATGAGGTTACCATACCACGGATACACAGTTCGTAAAACACTGGTTAGTTATAGAAAGTGATGTTCACTGAGAAACTTTAGCGCGCTAGTTGATTCGAAAAAGATATTTTTCACAAGTTTTATATTCGAAACTACCTTTTCTCTTCCTAGAAAGTGGAATAATTTAATGTTGTTGCAGCGGAACGCACTAAGCTAGTGAAATAAGTGAACAGTCAGATGCTGAACACTCACTATCTTTGAAAATACCAAAGTAACTGATGTGAAAAAAATATAAATATCCACACAGTTACTTCCACGATAATTCGTGAAATCATTACTACTATCGTATGGTTCAAAATTAGCGAATGCTGTCTCGATTTAACTGATGTGGCTTTCATCACCTCAGTTTCTTTCAGACACCAGTCCACGTCTTGTAACTTCATTCTCAGCCTCACCGGTTAAATTTTCACAGCGTTAACAAAGTCCTCAAACAGAAATTTGTATTCCCCAAGATTATGTTGCGTTATTCAGTTCACACAGTCCGGCATGGTTTCGCGTCCTAGATTAGTTTAGACCGCAGATCGAGGCTTTTTTATTGTTTGAATTGATCATTCTGAAGCGTGATGATTGTAACAAAACTAATCAATACACCCCGGTGGCCTGGGGTGTTCC
>JBBHEA010000269.1:0-23787 GCA_038088235.1 Zacco platypus | reverse complement strand
TAATATCACTATAGTAATCAACTTACTTGAATATTTCCGGTATGCTATGTATATGTCCGGCTATTTTGAATCATGATGAACTGATGGGAACATTCGTAAAAAAATTCCGCATTGTATCGTATTCCTTCAAGACATGACTTGGAGGTAAATGTATCGAACCAGTTGTGAAATACATGGAAAACCAAATTCAACAGGTAGGGTCAAGGTGCTGTCGGGTTGCGTCTGCCTAAACAGCACCACACGATAGCAGATGGTCGCTAACAGGTTCAAACATGGAATCCTCATGCCAGTACGATAGTCACTTAAACCACGGCGTCTATGATCCTAACCAAAGGATTCTGGAGCACCTTGCAGTGGTTAATGCGTTGGTCCTTTAATTAATAAAAGACGCATATTCACAGTGTTTTAATTTTCCTATGTGAGCTTGTTCGTAGGGTTGTTGGAGGAGTTGTTGTCTGATTCTAAGCCTTGCTTGAACTGCACAATGTCAAAATTTGTTAAAGAACAACAGGTAAAGTTCTCAGACTGTTGACAGTATATATTCTAACCATCTAAAATCCTATAAGTCTAGGTGATAATCAACCGGAAAACTTCAATGGTGTTAGCGGCCGTTATACCCCACTGAACGGCAGCATCCGCTATCCATCACCTGATCAGTTGTAACGCGCTTTCCAATAGTTTCCACCTAATTGCACTCTATCCCCTCATACCAGTGTCTGTTTTTGACAAAGACAACAGTACTTATCCTGTAAATGCCATGTCTATATCTTTTCGTATGATGGAGTGATCAGTCAAAGATACAATTCGTCCGCCGCTGGACGCTGTCCCATCGGTAAATGCAACTAACAGCCTAAGGTAAACATAGATGTGGCGGGAGGTCACGGGTATTAGGTGAAAAGGTTTCAATGTGTTTAGCGATAAAATATCACCGTCAGCCCCCATCCATCGATCCTTTTCAGGCTAGCTCGATGGAGCTGATTTGTTCGTTTGGAGATGAGAGTTAATTCTTCATCTTCAGTTTTGATGCTGAAAATCAATAAATCAACAACTGTCATATTCTTACGGTGCATACTGTTATGCTGCATGAGGTCTGAGATACTGTCAGGTTGCTCAGCCTGAACAGGAGCACAGGATGTCCATTGGTTGCGTTGGGACTCGAACCGCTAACCTACACGTTACTGATTGCATGCTTTAATCACTGGACAACCATGAGGATCTACATATTTTAATTCTCCTTTACGTGGATAGCACTTAATAGGTAGCATTTTCAACGCACAAACATAGGATATTTTACCACGATGCGGGTGCACTGTTTTACTGCGTGAGCGTTTCAACATGCTTCTTTAGGCATGAAGGGTAACACGCTAGTTGTTATTTGGATGCGCTAATAGTATGCATTCAAGAAAGCAAACATTCGGATGCGTTAAGTTTGCGATACGCTCTATCCTTCTGCATACAGCTCCACATTGTTCATACAGGTACTGGAAACATAATCAGTAACATCACTCTCTATCGCTTTGCGTCTAGTGTCCTCAGAGTCGTCCAAGTACCGACGCTCAGAAAGCTACTTTTGAACTGATGAATGGTTTGATGTCCCTCATTCAACAATCCACAATGACGGAATTAGCCCAAGAAGCCATGGACGCATTGCTGTGTCTGCATCAACCAGCCAATATTCGTCTGTGGAACCTGCATTCACCCGCCCAGGCGTTTTGGGAGATAAGGTTTGCTTAATTTTTTCATAATGCTAAAGAATACACCATCTTGTTATTGTTATCGTGCATGGTGTTTGGCAACGGTGCATTACTTCCTTGTCTGCATCACTTACTCTTATTGGTTAGTATTCGTCAACTCATTAATAACGCATTGGGGCTTTCTTTTGCACTTCAAATGTAACATGGTATTTAACTTTGATTGTTCAAGTAGTTCGTCTGTCATCATCCATCATACCAGAAGCTTAACAAGCAGAGACCAACAGAGAGACGCTGATTCAACAGGAACCTGATCATCTACAGTGTTTGATGCAAAGTTTATGATTATCAATTTGAACGTTGGATAATCTTCAGGTGTTTCGATAGCTACAAATTCGAATTTTCTCTCCGTATCTTTCGAAACAGCCTAGATACAGTTGCATCTGTTTAGTGAAGAAAGTGCTGATCGCACCCGGTCTTCTGTTTTGTTTTTTTGGTGAAGGTAAAGCATTCTTGAAGCGAAAACGAATACTTCTTCGCACAAACGTCTCTATCTTCAAGTGCATAACACAACTAAAATTTTACTGATCCTCTTCTCTTTATTGTCAGCCTAATTTTCTGATCCACGGTAACATTTTATCTGAAATCATTAACTGAAATCTCCTCTTTCCCTTTCCGTTTGTCCTTGTTTTCAGTCCCCAGTTGCTATACAGTATTGCACAAAAGCTGATAAATCGTAATATTCCCAACTCTTGCGATGTCCTCAAGTGGTTGCGAGAGATCCTTGTTTGCCGCGTCAACTTCTTGCAACAAAATTGTGATTGCATAAACTTTCCAGGTTCTGCATCGGCCACCACCAATACTAGCCTGCCTACGTCTGTGGCTGAATCTGTTGTTGCTTCTGCTGAACCAGGTGTTTTTTCAAGGAGTCAAACACCGAATGTGTCGCACAGTTCTACGGTTGCTGTAGCATCTGGTGAAGGTAAATACTGTGAATACATTGTAATGTGTTCTGTTTAGCATACTTGTTTACTTCAAATACTAGAGTGGATGCCGCTTCTTAGGGAATACGTTCTATTGTGATTACTTTTTAAACCGTCATTCTTCTCCCTTTTCAAAAACCGGTGGATGTTCGACTCCAATCCGTAGTAAGAACCGATTTACCGTTTCATAGCTATCAACTCGGAGGCTTCTCGCGGTTTCTCGTACTTGATTTCAGTTGAAGCACTTACAGAATCCGCACTAATGTGATTGGCACTCAAGCATCCGGATGCACAGCTGGTGCGTCAATCACTGAATGAATTCAGCCAAGACACAACACCCTAAATACACTCTACGTATCTTGTATCAAGTAACAAAGATACCCGTTGTTCATGCCTGGTGGCGGAAATCACAAGGTGGATTATCAGTGACCTGACAAAATGGTGTGAAGGAATTCATACAACTACTATCCACCAGTACCTTCTTATGGATACTTGCATTTACCGTGTGTGGTTGAGCGTTCAAGGGCATAAGCACCTCAGATCGCTCATTTGACTTAACTTACTTAACTCAATCCTCTCCGCGTCAGGAGGCGCATTTTCACTGTTTTCTATCTTGGATCGGACAGTCTCCCACGAAGATGCCGTCGAACGTTGGGCTTCCGGAACGCTTTGACCCCATGTCGTCATACTGCCAAGATTGGCCATCTTAGCTTCACTCTGGTTAATTCTATCCGTGATGTCCATGGTTTCCGTAACAATCCTTTTTACGGTGGAAGGTTGTTAGCCTTCTGCCCAACCCCTTACTAGGAGGACCAGTGGTTTTCTGTCAGGGTTTCCTTCCCTTAGACCATGTTGGTTCGCGACACCTTATTCGTATATTCGGTGTACCCCTCATATGAGGGATCCACCACCCAGGGGACGCGCCTCTACATCGTACGGTACCAGCGCGAGGAAACTTTTCCTTTTTCCCTTTCACTGTCAGGACTGTAATACTTTTCAGGAAAACACAGGTGTTCTATAATTGTGTCCAATGACTGATAGCGACTAGGATAGATCACCAGAAAATTTTGATAACGGACAAAAGCGAAATCCAGGTAAAGCTCGGAAATAAGTATTTTTTATTTGTAACTGCACTCGACCACTCTTTGTTTTCTCAGCTTCCCGGGCCATCGCTGTCTCACCGAACTCAGGCGGAATCGATACGTCTGACTCTTCACAATCTACTTTGTCGCATGAAACGAGTCCCCTCCTGGGACCCCTCAGTGTGAACTCCAAACGCAACCACATGGCGCTCATCAAATTGGAGACAGTATTTTTCACCTACCTTTGGTCACTGGACTTAGAAGCTGTACTCACATCCATGTCGTGTTTTCGGCTTCTCTGTCAAGAGGCCGAATTATGGAGTAATGCCACCGCAGCTGCCATGTTCGCCTCACTTCCCGAAGGTGAAAAGAATGCTTTACTCTCCTGTGATTGTTGTGCTTCCTTACCGTTTCCACGTTCGAGGTTGTTTGAATGGGATGGGAAGAGTAATTTTGTTCAATCTACTGTGGAGTCAACTTCCTGTTCCGGCGAGCAAGAAGCAAAGGCCACTGGGTCTTTCAATCGGCAAACACCTGTATCTGATAGACTCTCACCTCAGCTCCCCACACAAGAGTCATCTGGTCGTTCGCTAGACAGAACACAAGCCTATTTTGCTGGTCGTAGTTCGGGACCGTCTTCTGCACCTTGTATTGCTTTGTGCAGTTGCGGATGTCCACTCTGTACTCCATCCCACCTACCTGTTTGCATAACCGGAGGAGACGCATCTGGACATGAGGACTGTCTGCGCGATACAACTTTTTCCAGCACGGATACCGAGAATAGAGACTACCTGTTCCCCAGTTGTTCTGATGGTTCTTCTACATCTCCAACTCACGAACACTGTGGTAACGAGACTCAACCGAAACTTCCATGTTGTCCATCTATGGCTCACTTGGCGTTGTCCGAATGCGGATTACCGGATCTTCTACCTGTCTATAGTGTGTACGCCGAAATTGCTGATCATAGCCGTTCGATAATTACAACTGGGCGTGCGCATTTGCAGAAACAAATATGGTGTTTACTTCGGAAGGTGAACCACCAAACTCAAGGAAATAAACTGGTGAGTAAGCAGTTTTCTTTCTCCTTTCATACTTTACTTTTCTATCACATTGCAAGATTTTGGGGAATCTTCGTTTGTTACCACATCGAAAAGGTGTAATTTTTTCCTTCTCGTTTTGAAATGTATCTGAAAGGAGTGTATCGTTTGCACCCGATCAGCTGGCACTATGCTTTGACAAACCAAAAAATTTATCCGTTATCTTAGATTCAATCTTCTATAAGGTCGAAGAACTTTCTTCTCTTACCCGAACTATCAGTGTCTGTAAACCAATCCGGTCAGCGTTTTTACATAGTCATGATTACTTCATCGTGCACGTTCCCAGTCATTTTTTATTATAGGGCTGTGGTGTTTTCACTTTAGTTTTTAGTTTTAAATCTTCACAAGAACTATTTTATCATTCAGAACATATGAGCCGCAGCCTTTGATACTTGCGGGTAGTGCCGATAGCGAATCAGACAAACACTATGAGAAGCTCATATCTGCCTTTCTTCACTCACTAGTTGAGAAGCTACCAAGCTTTTAGCGTTCTCCTTCTCCTTCCTGAATGAAACTTTCTTATTCAGTTCGTTCCATAAAACAAGAGCCTTTTTGCCAGCAACTGTGAAGAGTAGGGTAGTTGTTTTCTTACCTGCCTCGTTGTTTGATCTATTTCATATGCCGTAGTCGTTTTTTATCGCAATCAACACCACGTCAGAGTATGTAGCTATCACAACAGTAACAGGTAGTAGTAAATTGGTAATATGTCAACAGGTTCTGTCTAATGAAGTGGGTTTTTGGGCCACGGTTAGAAACTTTTTTAAACGCATTGTGCTCTTACAGCGAAATTCCACAAAAGCAACCGTTATCTCCTATCCCTTTTGTGGTTGCCCAGTTTACGAAATACTACGTGCTGCAGTGGTCAAACTTGTGAAACAACTTATTTATTTCGCTACTGGAGTTGCACCTTGTTTCATAAATGAGATGCAACAAAAAGTTTACATCTGGTGGTGGCACTTATTTTGTTGCCTAAATAAGTTCCTTGAGGGTAATTTTATGGCTATAATATGTAGCTCTTCCATTGGCTAGTTCCTGTCAAATGGTCAGAACGGGAATCAACAAGCATCGCCCTTTTCATCTTGAGCGTTCTCATTTATACTCTGCCACTGGACTTAGGCTACATGTTAATAACTTTGTGACTGTGGGCTATTTACTGGTCCGATCGTGACGCCACGACAGACGGTTGGTTAGAGCACCAGACTCCGTCTAGAAGAATTCATAATTCCTTACTACCAAGGGTCCTTAGTTTTATCTTGTTTCTCTTTTGATTATCCCGATACCTACTCAGCCATTCCGTTTCCCATAAGTTACAGATAAGCAATTCGTTCAAAGGGGCAGACAGTGTGTTCCTATGATATAACTTTTTATGCTGTTTGTTGCATTACTAAAAAGTGCATATAATTCTGCCTAGTATCCAGTAACTTTTAAACTTTTCCGTAAATGTTATGCACAAGTTAACTCGAGTGTCAGAGACGCAGAACCAATTCAGCTATGTGCGGGAAAAATTTGATAAAATTACGCTAGTACTAATCTTCCACTTGACTGCTAGACAAACGGCTTGTGGACACCGAGTTGGGAAAGAACAAAGTAGCGAAAATCCATATCGTAACATGCTGTGGTGTTTACAGTCTGGTTGGGTTCATCAGCTTTTTGTGTTAATCAGACAGCCAACATTAAAAATGCTGTTGTTGAATGACCTAAAGTGCAGCTAAAAAGTGTGTGTTGTATGCTGTATCAACTTGTGTATTTACTGCACAAAGGTAGGTTGCTACTTTATGTATAAATGCCTTGATTTTTCGTGTTTGTTGTGCAATCATGTTATTTATTCAAACCAACTCCTTATAGACCATTCATCACAACTAACTACACATATCTATGTGAATTTGGTTACGTTTTGTAACTGAGCCGACCGAGCACAGTGGAAAAAAGATCATGTGTAAAGTACGTTGAATTTGGGAAATTTCCTTCCAGCATTATTCGCTGACTGAATGCATTTTATTTCTTTCAGTCTTGGGAACACACGTACATGATTTGGTTACGAAGTACAAAGTTTTTACTCAACTATCCCAAATCAAAAGTGTCGGTTCAAGCCGCGGACGATGGCTGTTATGATGTACCCGGTGGTCTTCCATCTTCAAATACTGCCGCCTGTAGTTTCACATCAAATACGGGTTCAAGCGGGGTTCTTGGTGAATCATCATCCATTGTGAGCGAATTAGACTCAATTGGCCTCCCTGGAGAAGGCACTCTATCCGGCTCTGCCGTTTCCAGTGGCCTATACGCGAGCGCAACTTCGCTGTTGGGGAATAGTGGTATGGGCTTGAGCGGATCTAATGTTCTATCCCTAAACCCAACCAACGTGTTTACCAGTTCCGCTGCTCCCAATGTAAGCGGCGCTTCCAATACCGTGCGTTATTTGGCTGTCAAACGTCGCATTAGCCAACAGTCTACTGCAACCGACCACGAGATTGAGGACGTTCTAAATGAATGGGCAAACATGACTGGGTTTTTATGTGCATTGGGATCTGTGGCTCTTGATTCGGCATCTCAGTCACCGAATCCGCTGTTCCCTCCCGTTAACAGTGGATACCATTGCGTGAGTTTATTGACTTTTGGTTCTTTCTTTCTTCCTCTCTCTCTCTTTCTTTTGGGGGGAGGGCATTCGGGGCATACCTAATTATCTATTTATGCCTGGTTTTTTTACCGTTTGAGCGTAAAATACGTTTTCTCTTCATGTCAAATTTTACCATGAATCTTTTCTTCATGTAGCGCTACTTTCATCGATGCCAGAAGGATAAATGCATCGCTGTTGGAAACTCAGCACTGAGACGTCCTTGTTCCTTTATTCTTGCTGACATGAGCTTTATGCATCCCGTTTGAGGCAGCTACGAGGAATGCTTGTTACTTTAGTGCTGGGTCTTACTGCATTAGTGTTATATGGCTTATTTTATGAGCCCTTTGTTCTTGAGTTAGGAATTGTTTTTTTTCCTACCGGTTGCCATTGTCTGCACTCGGTCAAATAAGAACCATACAGTTCAATAGGACTTCAGTGATCTGTGGTTAGTACCTGGACCCCATTTTTAAACAACCGTATTAAATATTGTTTGCCAATCAAATTTCATTGTCGGAATATTCTGTGCAACTATATTTCACTCAAGGATCACTGTTCACACAAGCCTAAGACATTCCATACTTTTGAACTGTAGCTGACAATGGCGCATTTCTCACCTTTTATCACCTCAACTTGATATTATCAACTCAAATGTAGGTGAAACTTTTAATAATTTAACAAATTAACATCTTGTTATGTCTCAAATCACGGTTTAGTACATGTTATTCCAGGATCACATATATATTTGAGCGATCCTCTGTAGAACAGTTGAGTAGAAGTTATAACTTTTTTCCAAGCAAAATGAACATAAAAATGTTGTGACAAATATTTTATTCATACACAAAACAGTTTGTCATTTACAGTTCGTCGAACAACTGTAACTTTAATATATGCAGGTTTATAATTCCGTATACCTATTATCATTTACAGACTTGGCGAACATTGTTTTAAATCTCATGTCACCAACTTGTGATCCTTAGGTTTAATCCACTGCTTTACTTAAACGGCTGGTCATTGTTTATGGATCCCCACCTCCTGCGACCTAACTAGGTCCCAATGGATTCATCCCACAGTTGTATAACTTCGATAAGTTTTCTCTCGTTTCGTCAAAAAGGGCACGGATAGAAAAAGGGACCGATAAATACACATCACTTAACTGTGGCAAACATTGAGCTTTACCATTTACTGCTGGGTTGCATAAACTTCTCACTTTATGACCTCTGCATTGTGTGAACTGATGATGGGGTCCAGGTTAATGAGACCTAACAACTTCACGTATTCCATTTCTGTGAATGAAATCGCTTTGACCGGTTTTTCCTTTCAGATTCATTGTTGTGGCCGTAGCTTTCCCAACTTTGGTACAAGCCCAACTTCCAGATCGCTTTGTATAGGAGAAGCTCAATCTTTTCGAAATTTTCCTGAAACTGTACACGGTGCTGCTACGAAGCTTCCCACAGATCCTGATAGCGCCTTCAGTGAGCATTTAACCCTCCGACCATCCCCTCTGCTTAGATCGGTTTCTGATGCACAACGACCATTGAGTCATCCGAAGCCTACAATTGAGTCAGGTTCCCCGACTCATCAAGTTCATGAGAAACCAGCGCAAGAGCAAACGGTAAGTAACTCGAGAAAATGGTGATAAAGTGGATAGCGTAACGATCTACGAGGAGCGATATGCGAAACTAGTCAACGTTAAAATTTCTTTCGAAATACTCCTGAATTATCGTGGTGGATTCATTTCCTGTTTATTTTGGTGAATCTTGACTACCTGGAGCTTGACACTCAAAAGTATCACTCAAAGCCATACTGCTCAGCAAGTCAGGCCTCATATTTTTTGGTTACTCGACGTATCTGGTTATCCGCTCTCACAAGCTGGCACTGAGCACAATAAGTATCCATCGAATACGCCGGCTTTTTTAAATTATTCATAGTGCGTTGGGAAGAATTCATGCTCCATTTAGTATTTAAAACTATTTGTATTTTACTTAAGAATAAAGTGAATTTGCTGACAATCTTCGACGTAGTGGGACCATAAGAATCCTAATCACATTAATTTGAGTAGCAACCTTAAGGTTTCGTGAATGCGAAAAATGAAATACCTAACGTAGATGGAGCTGGAGTATATACTCTCGTTTGAATCTACTTGCGTGATGCGTCAGTTGGTTGCACACTAAGTACGCGAAACATCCAAGAACTGAACTTTCACCTTCATGGGGAATTATGAGTATCTCAGATGGACATTCGAACTCAAACGGAATCTGTTTTTATGCTTGTCCACATGTAAAAAATAAATAAGTTGGACAGCCGTCACATCCTTACGATGCATGATGCCATGCAACCCGTAGACCACACAAGGGTTAAGATACTGCCAGGTTGCCCAGGCCTAGACATGAGTACACGAAGTTCAGTGGCCCGGCCCGGATTCGAACCTGGGACATTCACATCACGAATTCTTCCCACTGAGCCATTGAAGCTCTTGTTCAAGTGTATAATCTACTAAATAGAAAACAAAACTCGAAATATCATAGCGTTCCTATGCTTTTCAAGCGTGATCGATCAAACTCATATGCTGTGATTTTTTGGTTACAATTATCTTCTTGATCATGTGTAGATTTCGCATTATTTCTTCCCGCCTTCCTTCGTAATCTTTTTTGGGGTATGTGATGTGACTTTCTTTCCGTATTGTATGATGGTTCATCAGCAACCTTGCATCTGTAGGCGATTTACGATCATAAACACCAATAAGTATTCACTAAAACTTTGTATAGGTAAAGCTTCGGGAGCACGAATCGTGACGTTGCCATCACAGTTGTTTTTTGTTCTATTTTCATAGGTGCTTCAAACGGAAGATACATCTATTCGGAGCCTGGATACAGAGACTTGTAAGATTTTTAAAGGGCAAGGGTCTCAAATTGCCTCTGAGCATTCCGGGTTTTCGGTTTGCCCACATTGGCATTCGTGTCCTCATCAATCTCATCGAGCCCACAATGTTCTATCCAGCCGAATTTCTGCAAACGTCACGTCTACAGATTCTCTGCGAATCTCAAAATCCCGTCCGTTGAACAGTGTGGAGAATGCCACTCGTCGGTCGTCATTAGCGCAGCTTCCTAGCTATAATCAGGACGCACAGTTTTCCCCAGTTGCGCAGTGAGTTGTTGGGATTACACCAATCTAGAGTTGCCTTTGAAACTGTGAGACTAAACTGAAGTACAGGCTAGCATCTACTATTGTGGTTACACGCTTTAATCACAGTGTCATTTGCTTTTCTACCACAGCTAGAATCAATCGATCGATGCTAACCTCTTCGCATTCTGTTGTTAATGAGAGAAGGAAACTGGCTAGTAACCACAGTACATTTCCTGTAAGATCGAAAAGTGAGAGAGCAATGTCCAACGGATAGAATGAAATATTATGTGCTCTTTCGTGAGGTCATTTGATTCAAAGCACTCACGGTCACTTACTTTCAACATTGACAAACGGACTTGCGTGCAAAGCCTCTTGAATGGAACTCCTAGCAGGAAGTGAACCTTTATCCTTATGTTTTGGACGCTCAGTCCCTACAACCAATCCAATAGCCTTTTGCAGTTGATTCCACATCCAGTTGGTGTCTGTTTGATGAAATCTTGTGAATCAGACGATTTTATTCTTGGCTTATTCGCATTTTGATTTTCTTCCAAAGCATTGAAATTTAGTAAGTGTTACCCCAAACTTTTGATCACCCAATGTACTGCCTCACGTCCTTTCAGATACATCGGTAATTTGCTGCTGCTTATCAGCTGCCAACACGAAAAATTCGGTCACAAGATTCAAAAACACGTTAAAGAGGCTATTGGCAACGAGCTCAATCCGCGTATCTATCCAATTCTGTTCAGTCAACTTCGTGCTCACGTGGATGCGTGCTTTTCTGGTCAAGGACAACAGCAAGTGGTTGTGACGGAAACCAACACCCTGTTTATTGAAAACGTTATATTCATCATGCGTAGCATATTGGACAAACAGAGTGGAAATTCGTTCGAACCACTTAATGGACATTTGGAAGCAATCAGTATCGAGAGTTTGATGCTTAATATTGTCCGGTCAGTTCGTATGCGTGTTGTACTTTAAACTACTACATGCTCGTTGTTCATTCAGGGAAAAAAGTAGGGACTAAAGAAGTTCTGATTATATTTACCTGTTTTCTTCCCATTTTTTCGAGGTTGAAAAGCACAATGCGGTACATAAACTATCTTCTAACACTATTGGTCGCTATTGTATTCCCCCTCCGCATACGAATTTCGGATTAGATGGTGAAAGATACTTAATATAATGGGTTACTACATTGGATGTGGGATTTGCACACTCAAATAACAAAGTGGTTCACTTCTATGGAAGGCATGACCTGGAGCAGTTTCATGACCATTTTTCACTTTCGAGTGCCACTTTTATTTTTTCGTTCGATAGCGCCTTAAATAAAGATGGCTATTTTGTTTTCCTATTAAATCACTTCGCTGATCTGTTAGTAACTAAAATGCATCTTTTCTGGGAATAGAACTCTATCGACTACGAGAGCGTTGTTTCACATTCCTGAATTCGCAAAGCTTTTATCACAATCTTGCTGAAAGAGATACGATGGCTCAGTGGTAAGAGCTTGAACTTGTAACCTGAATGTCCCCGGTTCGAATCCCGGCCGGGCCACTGAAATTCGTGTGCTCCTGTCTAGGCCTCAGCAACCTGACAGTATCTCAGCCCCCGTGCAGCCTACGGGTTGCATGGCAGTAGCTGAAAGATTTCTGTGCTTTCGTTCTGTGGGTACAGGTAATTTGGTTGATGACGTGTTCGTAAATGATGCCACAACCAATGTTTATAAAAAATCCCCAATTGTTTGAATTGTATATAAACCGTGTCTAGTTTACACATTAACCGCCTGAGTTAGCTACGCTAAGCAACTTTTATCAATTGAAGTTACCGGAAGGTTTTGAAAGTCAATGGCATCTCTAGGCTTAGGGAATTTGCTTTTCCGCTATGAGTGAATTCACTATTTGATTGGCGTATTGCACACTGAATGAACCTATCTTGCACATATGTGTTGAAGAATCCGAGTAACTGCACAGAAATTTCCAAAGTTCCTTGCCTCGATACTACTATGCATATTCAGTGGCACCACTTTTCGTCAGGATGTGATCCTCTTGAAATAACTGTTACTGGCCTCCTTCGGTCATGTCTGACCATGGGTTTTTGGAAACCAAATAATAACTTATCGGAGTTTTTAACTGGTCAGTGACTGATTGGAATGTTCCAAATATTCAAACTTGTGAATGTTATTTCTTCAGATGAATGAGCCGGAAAGTATGGCATACTTGTCCCTCATTTAGATGCTATCGAAACGTATGACTGGCCAACTTCTTAGACTCCCGTATATTTACTACCATAGAATACTGAATTCGTCGGTGCATTACATACTGGATCTAATCAAGTTTAAATCATTTATTTGTTTCCTTCCAGTTATGTTCGGCATCTCGAATGTGTTCATTCGCTCCAAATCAAAATCAAAGTGTGCCAGCTGGTGCAGAAAATGATGGCAAGGCGAGAAGACCTTTCTTTCCGACAGGTAGGTTTGAATCATCTGCTAAAATATTCAAAAGAGCAGCTTGATGATATCCCTGAGGGTCCTCCTTGTTTATTTGACTTGACCTCTTTTGGTGGCCTCTACAACAGTTTGCCCGTGACAATTATTAAGCTAAACGGAGTTTGCTACACTGATGACCAATAAGAAGCCGGCCCGTCTAGATCAAACCTACTCAACGAAGTTCTACTCGACTCTCTGCTGATTTCAAAGGACAATATAGCGAACAAAGCTTGTTTTCTGCGATTGCTCATCTGGCTAATACAACGCAAATCTATTTATAAGTCAGCTTAACTCTATACATTAGAGTGTGATGAAAGAAGAGTTAAGCTGACCTATAAATAGATTTGCGTTGTATTAACCAGATGAGCAATCGCGGAAAATACGCTTTGTTTGCTATATTGCCTTTTGATGTCGCCCACGGGTATTTTTGATAAATCTCTGCTGATTCCACTTCTATGGCTCATTAGTTGGTGACCTTCAAATGGCAAAAACTGTTCACGCACTTTTCAGAAAGCATGTTGATCCCGTCATACAGGTACATTGTTAAGATGCAAGCCAGTATGCTATTTCTCAATCTAAAACAAGTAACTGACATTAGTTCCTTGTAATCTTATCACCCTGGGTACGCGCTAGTTTCCGCGTGTATTTTCACCGTTGTAGGTCGATTAACTAAAAAAGCGCCCTCTTAACCCTTTGTTTACATAAATCCAAAGAACGCAGATGAACATTCCCATAGCTGCTTTCTTTAGCCTACAATATTCCTTAAGGTGGTGTAGTTTACCTTGGAGCTCGAAACCAAAGTATTAGGAGAAAGCTTATCCATCTCCGTGAAACTCAGTCCGTTGTAGATACTATTGGTTTATTATCTTTTACCATAACTTCTTTCTATCGAAGATTATCGCTCTTAAAATCGCTTTTGTCTCCGACAGGAAATGCGATTTCGGAACAAATTAGTCGATTACTTATGTGACTGGGTGATGGGCAGCAGTTATCACCTCAATCTTGCCAGCTCACCCAACTACTTTGCTTCGCACGTCGCTCCGACTACCACGGGCTCCTCACAGTCTGCCGTTTCGGGGCAGGTGCCGACTGGTGGATCTGTTGTTGGAACAACCAATACCCAAGGACAGTTCATACTGCTTGGTCCAGGTGGATGTGCTCTATCTGGTCTGCATGTTTACAGTCTGACGGATGCATCGGGTAACCTTGGAGCCAGTTGCAATTTCGTCTTAGCCGGAGCTTCTTCGAACGCCATAAGCACAGCGAATACAAGCGTTACTTCACCGACTGCGCCTCCGGCAACACTAGTTGGTATCCCGTTACAGATGGGATCGCTTGGAAATCAGCATTTCTATACACCAACTCACCATACAGAGCAAATGGCAACCGTTATGCCAACTACGTACACCGTTGACAACCCGATCCCCACTTGCGGTCCTAAGCAGCATTTCACAGAGTCTCTTTCTATACCTTTTGCAAACCAAGCAAACGCACCTCAAAGTTCACAACTCGCTATCTCAAACGGCCAGACAGGTTACATGCTTCTCTTGAACGCGAGCACCACTGCGGATCAATCAGGGATTGCTTTCGGTTGTCAGCCTACTGGTACACTTGGGCACACACTTTGTTCAACGACAGGGAGTGCTGTTAGTGATGGCAGTGCAGTGGCTGCATCTTCGTGTAGTTTTATTAATGCAGTGGGTGCTGCAGGAAGGCTGCACACCTTACCGTTGATTACGGGAAGCATTATGGGTTCGACGGCCGGCCACATACACGTTTTATCTCAAGCCCAGACTGTTGGATCGGGCGTATTGTCTTCAGCAATAACCTCTGGCAGTGGAGGAAATTCAGAAAGTAGTCCAGCGGCTCCAACCACAACTTGCAATGCTCAAAGTTCAATGGCTGCACAGCTAAGTGGGTCACCGTACGGCGGTGTTTCGGGTCCGGGAACTAGTGGTGCTACTGCTCTGACGGGTCAAACTGCATTGCAGACAAGGGAATTAGATTTGGCTTGCATGGAAGCTGTTGCAGCTCTTCTTCAAGGTATGCCACTACAGCCGGAGGAAGCGGATCGTGGAGACTTGATGGATGCCAAATCACATATGTTCGCTAAGTAAGTGTTTTGGTGGATTTCAAAAAGTTCTTTTTATTTTCTTCTTTACATTTGGTTTACGTGCTTTTGTATGTAGAAGTTTTGTTGCAACTATTTAGGTATTGTTTGCTGATGTTCTCTCCGGCAATCACGCATCATATTTATCTTTTCAACATGTATCTTCTTACCACAAGGGGATATTAGAACTCCATGATTGTGTATTGCTATTAACTCTCGCCCAAACAACTGTGACTGTTTACGTGCCGCAGCAGGTAGTCTATGATTTCAAGTGCAAATAGCACTCTTGTTAGTGATTACATCCCTCCTATATGATTTTACCCATCTAATACAAAATATGGCTGCAGCTTTAAATGGGGTCTTCAACGCACTAGTCGATCAGGAAAAAAGATGTTTGATACACAAACTGTGGGTGCTAAGCTCCGAACATTTGTAAAGGAGTGATAATATCATTCACTCACAAATGTAAACCTCCTCGTGGAACAGTGGGTGGAAAGTTGCTGCGTTGTAATTTTTCTAATATCTCAGATCGAATATGATGTGGTGGTGTACATTGTTTTTTCTCTACAAATGAGCAGCTTTATAGAGCTATGTAGTTAATCATGGAGTAGCTTAAAAAGCGTGTCCATCATTCCATTACCCAAGTCATGCGCAACAATATTTCGACAGAATAAAGTTACGAAAAATTCTCTAGTATTTTGTTCATCTGTTCATAGTACTTTTGAAGTTTCATTTAGTTCCTGACAGAGTTGCCCAGAGCTTTGTATTAATCCATAGCTCTGCGGCAACACAATTGGTGGTATTTATCGGCGAGGTAATATTCATTTTATTACCCAATGATCGTGAATTCTTAAGACGACATTTCTCCTATCTTCATCCGGTTTTCAAGCTTTTGCCTTAACAAAAAATTTCAGCCAACTAGATTACCAGTAAAACACTTGTAGAGCTCTCCGATGGCAGGAGGTCACGTGATATTCTCAAACTGATTAAATTCTTTCTTAGCCCTCTAAAAGTTTTGTTTCTCTTTTATACTAGACACATCCTGATCTGAATTTTTTCACCCGGTCTATCTCAGTGAAGCAGTGGACAGCTGTTTTGCACTTAGCACTTACTGAAACTCTTCAGCACTGCGCTGCCGTGACACCGCGACTGAGTGTTGCAGAAAGGTGTTAAGCATTACTTTATAAACTAAACACTAACATACTGGCTCGTTACTTAGTGGAGTCACCATTATATAACGTGTTAGCAGATGTCCGACTTTTATCTCTCGCAGAAGTTGACTGGGTTTGAGCTTCCGATCTTACTTTTGTGAGGTTCTTTGCTTCGATCGTTAATTAAAGGTTTCCTAACCGATAGTTGCTACCATACCGTGGTGCCCAGGCTTCCGCACTACAATGATACTGCGGGCTACATGAGAAGGAACAACGTTCCTGGAGATTCAACTATGCCAGGAAGGCCAAAGGGGAGCAGTCAGACGAAAAGCAGCAACTGGAGAGGACGCTTCAGCTTCGCCGTACGGTGTTGAAACAACCCGGAGAATGACAGATACTGGTTATAAGTTCACGCTTGTTTGACGAAAAGTGGAACGCCAGGGGGTCATTCTCGACGGTGGGAGGGATTGTTCAATCCCACTGGACAGCTACCGCTCGCCACAAGCTGGGTAGCCTCCAACCAGTAAGGTGCTGTCCCGTCAACGTCTGCTTTCTTCATTGGGTGCATGGGGATTAGGATTAATCCGAAAGGAGGACGGTAAACACCGCACCAGGCAACAAAAGGAATTCACAAATGAGACAAACTTTAAAATCAAAAACACAAAATCAGTCTAAAAATTTGGTTAGGGTACAAAAAAGGTAGATTTATAGGCTGCCACTGTTCCGGTTAGGGTTCCCAAAGAAAAACCCACAAACTCCAGTTGCCTTGCGGGTCAATCTATTGAGTCAAAAGCTCCGGTTAGGGTTCCCAAAGAAAAATCCCTTCGACGGAGTGGGCTCGCGCGAAATATTCAATGCCCTAAAGTCCTTAGCACCCCTCCAAAAGGCGAGGCCATTTCTCTTTCTTCCCAGTCTAACATTTCTCATTTTTCTATTTCACACTGCGCCACACGTTTCTGGAACCCAAAACAAGTATGTCAAAACATAAATTATCCCGAAAAAACTTCACAAAGCAAGTCTTATATTCAAACAAAGAAATTATTTTCACTTCGCTACATTCAACGTCCGCACTCTATGTCAGATTGGACAGCAAGCCGCCCTAGCTAGAACCATGAAAATTTTCGATATAGATGTATGTTGCGTCTCCGAAACGCGCATACAGGATCCAACTTCTGTCATTACACTCCATTCCCCAGATCCAACCTCCAACTCACGCTACACTCTTCGTGCATCCGGCAATTCGGCGTCCAATCCTTGTGGTCTTGCTGGTGTCGGAGTCGCATTAAGTGCGGAAGTAGTCTTCACTAACGGGATGGATCCCAATTAGCAATCAGTTGTGTGCTGTCCGACTGGACGGATCTGTGCGAGTTAACAGTAACAGATGGAAACGTCGATCCCTGTTCATCGTTTCCGTATACGCGTCGACTGAATGCAGCACGCCTGCGGTAAAAGATGAATTCTACCGCGATGTGTCTCAGATGCTCCAACGCATTCGTTCATCCGATATCGTAATTGTAGCTGGTGATTTCATCGCACAACTGGGATGCATTTACTTGTCCGAAAGTCATCTGGATGGTCGATTCACAATCCCAGTAAACTGAACTGACAACGGCGATTGTCTGATGCAGCTGTGTGCGGATCATAATCTATTTCTTGCGAGCACAAACTTTTCTCATAAAAAATCATCTAGCCACCTGGCGTCTTCCATTACCTCAGAATGGGACTCAGATAGACCATATTGCCATCAGTTATCGCTGGCCTGAATGCATTCAGGACTGTCGCTCCTATTGGTCCACACCTGTTGATTCTGATCATGCTCTATTGCGCGCTCGCTTTCGTCTACACCTGGTTAATGGTCGCATTAGGGCACCCACGATGCGCCCTTAACAGCACTTTCAGAACGATGACCAGCGATCTGCTTTTCAAGCAGAATTATCTCGTCAGTTGATGGAGCCACCACTTCCTCAGGACCTCAATGAACATTTACTGCAGATTGAAGCAAAGATACTGACTTGACTTAAAGTACGCGGACGATGTGGTGCTTCTAAGTGAAAATTCAGGTAAGTTGCAGAATCTCTTAGACAAATTGAATGATTGTGTAGCTATGTTCGGTATGCGTTTTGCACTTTCAAAGTGTAAAATGTTTTTAAAGGACTGGGCTGGCCCAAGCCCAACTCTCACCATAGTCGGGGAACCTCTAAGCCAAGTTGACAAGTTTTGTTACTTAGGTAGTTACATCTCCGCCTGCGGTCAACTCCTTCGATGAAGTGTCATCGCGAATACAGAAAGCTCGTCTGGCCTTTGCCAACTTGAACCATCTGTGGCGCCGACGTGATATCCGTCTGACCGTCAAAGGTCGAATGTATGCCGCCGCGATGGCTCATTGGTTAGAGCATTGAACTTGTAACCTGTAGGCCCCCGGTTCGAACCCCAGCCGGGCCACTGAACTTCGTGTGCTCCTTTCTAGGCCTGGGCAACCTGACAGTATCTCAGCCCTCGTGCAGCCCACGGGTTGCATGGCAGCATGCATCGTAAGGATGTGACTGCTGTCTGATTTGATTTTTGATTTGTATGCCGCGACTGTACGACCAGTTCTGCTCTACGGTGCGGAAACCTGGCCGTTGCGCACAGTAGATAGACGAAGACTGCTGGTGTTCGATCACCGCTGTCTACGCAGCATCTGTAGAGTTTGGTGGGACAACCAAATCAAGAATATTGAGATCAGACGTAGGGTGCTTGGCAATCACGGTAAAGCACTGGGTCAATTACTGGACCTTCAATGACTGAAGTGATTGGGGCACGTGTTGCGCATGTCTCCGGATAGACTCCCACGGCGTGCATTGCTCGCTGTGAATGGTAGTAATTGGCATCGAGTTAAGGGTGGACAGTCTATGACATGGCTCAAATGTATGAAAACCTCAACCGCTCGACTTGGTCGCGTGGGTCATGTAAGACTACCTGGATGGGATCCACGAGATTCACCCACTTTGTGGTTAGAAACTTTAGGTGACATGGCTAGATGCCGTGAACGGTGGCGTTCTTGCATTCGTTTTCTTTCCGCTGTTTAATTTTTATTTTTCTTGACTTTTTACTTTCCGCCTTGTGTCCGATTGGAGATGTTTGAGACGGCAACCAAACCAATGCAGACATGTGCCCGGTTAATGGTTGTTGAACTGAACTGAACTGTTTAGGGTTTATTGTAAGAACAAGGCTTGAATTTACTGTTTTTGGATGTCTTCGATTTCTGTCTCGGTCTATATTACTACGAAGTTTCGAACTTCTCTCTATGTTAGTTAACATATGAAATCTCAAAACCTGAGTTTGCGCATTTTCCATGTAAATATTAGTACATCAGGCAGTATACTGCCTTCTATCTAGCTGGATCTTACAGTGATGTTCACAGATGTTCCTTCAAGCCAGTAAGTATTGACTTGGCAATGTGGTATCGCCTTCAGGAACCTCCACTAAATTGTTCTTAAAGATTTAGACCGGTAGTGGGGCAGTGATAATTTTCAAATTCTTCTGTACATGGTAAAAGTGGCCAAGTTGCGCTTATTTGACGTGATTCTCCGTTGTTTTTAAAACGTTTAAAGAAGTTATCAATCTCTTCATTTGATTTTTCATTTAAAGTGAACTATCGTGACTTTGAAGCTGACCATTCTTTATGTGTTTGGGGAGGGGTTTATCGACCAAACTGCACATTGATGTATTGTTTTACTGTTCGGAACTGTTGAATAAATCAAGTTGTAGAATACTTTCATTGACGTACATTTTTACCTGTTGTTGTTGATGAATGCGACGTTCCAATATTATGTGTCATGCTGTCCCTTCCTCAGCCTACAGGTAGCATAGCAACATGCATCGTAAAAATGTATGATTTTTTATTTTTCATTTTACCGTCAGATACTTCACGCTGTTCATGAATCTGCTCAATGATGTTGCCGATGATCGAGAGAAGCGCTCAGAAGTCAGGCAAAATAACACGGCACTGAGGAACGTGACTGTGCAGGCTATGTCCAATCTGCTGAATGCGAATATCGAATCTGGTCTTGTGCATGCAATAGGTGGGTTTAATTTGGCCCTTGGAGTCCCAACTAGTCTTATTACCGGAGCCTCTATCATCATGAATAACTGCGTTTGATTACCGTTTCGATTGTTCCTATTCAAGTATGAAATCACGCATCACTCACGTAACGCCAGTCCAGGCATTCATAATTGATTACTCTAAACAGCTCAGCGTGCGTTGGTAGTGTATAACGATAATGTGCCTGCCTCGCATGCCCGGAGCCCGAGTTCAAACCCCGGTTCGGCCAGGTATATGCGCTACTGATGAGCTCTAATAAGAGTGAAACCCGGGTATAGTGCTTTCCTTTTAGTACGAGCGGATCGAAGAAATCATATGTGAACGCTGAGGATTGTTTGAGCGAGATTGGTGTGCACAAACATCTACTTTGACTGAAAGCGATTTTCTTTTCATTCTCACTAGGTCTTGGATACCATCGTGACCCACAAAGTAGGGCCGCCTTCATGGAGGTGCTCACCAAAATTTTGCAACAAGGCACCGAGTTCGAAACACTTGCAGAGACAGCGCTAGCAGAGCGGTACGAAAGACTCATTGGTCTCATCACCATGTTTGGTGATAATGGAGAACTGCCCATCGCACTTGCATTGACGCAGGTGGTGCAAGGCGCCAGCATGGTGGGTTTGTCTACTTGTCGTTTCTGTCCATTGAAAAAATAAAACTCCATTTCTTCCGCAGAATGAATGATAAAATATATCTCACGATAAGTGTGTGCTCAGAATGTTTGTTTTGTTGCTCTGTTTCCTCTTTCCTGCCATTTCTGTTCGAACAGTCTCCAATCCAGTTGGTCCACACTAAACGATAAGCGTCAACTGAATGTCGACCTTTCTGAAATTCAGTTTTACTATTCAAATACTAGCGGAAAATATTGCAGTCTTTTTTATCAGTCGTTTACTGCTACCGTTTTTGTGTGGTTTATTCATCAGCGTTGCCTGTCAACCACCTACGTGTTTTTCAGAATTCACTCAACGCATCGAAGCTCTTCGACCGTTTGAGACTGAAATGTTTCCGACCTATTACCCAGGAGGGTTCATGAAGCAATAATAGATGTAGAACATGTGTAGTTGTTTTAGCTTTTTTAGTATTTTATACGTGAATCTATCAAACATATGTGGGTTTATTAACCATAAATTCACCCTGATTCGAAAGGGAGACACTTAATATACTACAGTAATATTCAGTATGCCAAAAGATCGGGTTACTCTACAACTGTGAGACACTATACAATATCATTACATTTCTGAAACACTTCAAATCTTTGGGCATCAAATTTCTAGGTGACAATCGAAAATAATATTTGAAAATAATAAAAAATCAAACAGTTGTCACATCCTTATGATGCATGCTGCCATGCAACTTTTAGGCTGCACGAGGGCTGAGATACTGCCAGGTTGCTCAAGCTTAGACAGGAGCACATAAAGTTCAGTGGCCCGGCTGGAATTCGAGTCGGAGACATTCGTGTTACACGTTCAGCGCTCTTACCACTGAGCCATCGTGGCTCAATCAAAAATAATAGAGAGAAAACGGATTCTCTGAGACAACATAAAAGAAGGAGCAACTTTTAGCCCAAATGAGTAGTAAAAACTCTATTTGGAGGCCGGACAACAGTTTCCCACTATTCTTTCAATGGGATCCTTGGCAGAGCTGGTGCACCAGTGAACCTAGTGGCATTGACGACATTGTCTCTTCTATTGGTGTTTCTTGTCTACAGTTTCATAAAGCGTAGTTAGTTCATTTGGTCGGTATTTCGTCGCAGAATAGAATATTATGAGCTTTTTAATTCGCTATTCACATTACAAGTTGTAAGCAGCTTTCTGCCCGGAGAATGATTTTTATCCGGAATCCCGCTTGCAAATATTTAAAAAACGGAAGTTGATTTTTTGCTTGATACTGTGCTCGCTGTCATCCACTTTTCGATTTATTCGGTGTATGTGGATCCGTCCAGAACTCACGTACTTCGTACCGTAGTGGTGTACCTATTCGTAAAACCGGTTTATGTCCACTCTACAGGACGAGTTGGCCAGAGTGCTCGTTACTCTTTTTGATGCCAAGAACTTGCTGTATCAGCTCTTCTGGAATGTCTTCTCTAAAGAGGTGAGTAGTATGCTTTCTGTAATGAGTGGTCTGTTCAGCCGCGTTCCCAACTCCCTTGATCACCGAATAATTCAGTTTAATGGTTATTGTGACTAACGGTTATACCTCCATTTTTAGTCTGTAACTTTGCTCTTCCAGCTTTCCTATGCTCGGTCTAGATGCTTTTATTGGATTGCATGACAAAAGTTGACACAAAATACAATTGTTTCTGGCCTCGTTCTCGAAAACGTATCCGATCGCTATGAATGTCGTCGCCTGTCTAAATTATCACCTTTATTTGACTTTGAAACGTGGGATCGGTGAACATTTTATTTCAAGTACTGATTGTTTACCACGAACTGGTGCAGAGTTGGCGTAGTAAATCCTACCTAGATTACGTTTCTACCGTGGAGAACAAGTAAACTTGCACTATGCTGTTCTACAACTGAAGCTCATCGAATGTCCAATATCATTAAAGGAACAGCTGTTTTAAAACAATGGCCTCACAACATTAATTTTCAAACTAGAGAATGTCACAGCCGTGTAACCAGTAAAAGTGGTTACACGGCTGTCTAATGAAATTACTCAAACTATGGGAGCTTAATGAACTAAGAAGTAGTCAAGTTCACTACTGGCTACACCATGCGAAGCGGAGGAAATACTAAAATTTTCAAAGCTCCACCCCACATAAAGAAAGGTCTCGTTGTTGTGTTGATACGTAAAACTGTGAAGCTCTCTTCCCGAATAGTTCACTAGAATATTCAGTCGAATTTCGCTCATAATGTGGTAACTTGTGGGCACAAGTGGCTATTTTATGGATAAATGACCTTTGTACAACTTAGAGCCGTCTGATTCTACCTTATTAGTCTTCCTTAGCTCTAATTTCTCCTAAATGTGGTCATCTTGGTTAGGTATTCACAACCAGTGAGCGATTCGCCCTTGAACAACAAAACAGCACTCTTCACATCTCGCTACTTCGCCTTCATCTTCACCTTTGCTTGTTGCAGTTGGAAACGGCTGATAGCACGCACACCCTATTTCGTGGGAACACAATGAGCAGCAAGATCATGAACTATTGTTTCAAACAATACGGACACGATTTCCTCCAATCCGCTCTTGGACCAGCTTTGATGGAATTGGTTCGACGTGATGCGGGCGGATCTGGTACCGGTTTCGAGATGACTGGTCTTTCATTGATTTCAACCGCCACCAGCGCGAAGCATGAACGTGATGACGTTACTGCTAAACTCAGTGTTGGATGTGACAAACTGTGTTCAAACAAACCATCTTATGAGGTTGATCC
>JBBHEA010000268.1:0-23915 GCA_038088235.1 Zacco platypus | reverse complement strand
AAACCACAGCAGGGTATTGGATAGAGAAATACATTTTCCCGTTTCACGCAGTTTGGCATAACGTTTTCCTTGACAGCGCTCTATGGGTTAATACATTTAATATACGCCTGTTTGAATGATGTTCACAACGAATAATGTCTTCTACTACATCTGCTTTTTGCTATGTTATATGTTAAGTAAGTTCGATCCATGCGAGCTCACACATGTGATCAGCCTGCATGTTCGCGAAATACTTCAACTACCCTTGGCTTTATACTCACGCATAAAAATGCAATCTATCCACGTTACAATTATTCTTGAAATTTGTAAGAACAGAATACATTTGTGTTGTGGTATGATTGCTGACAGAATACAATGACGAGAAAGATCCAGTGCATCATCCGTCACGGATTAAGTGAAACCTATCATTTTAGTCGACTTTTAATGAATACGTGTAATGTAGGTCTGGGTCAAATGGCTTGCGAAGGATAGAACACTGACCTTGATGACGATAATGTTAGTTCATGCACTAAACTCAGCTTTCCACATTGTTGGGGAAGATTTTGGAAGCTTTACCGATTTTATTTATCCATTATTGAAGCTTGTCGTGGTTGGGTGATAGGGAGGAATGTTAAATGAGTCGAAGAATGTTCCATGTAATAAAAATTTCTGCACATGCTTTGTCATTTTTAGACTGATAAAACAAATTATTCAACCTAAATTATGCATACACAAAACAACTTTTGTGTGACATAAAAGCAATAGAATTTTTCAAACCTATATTTATCTGAAAATCGATGGGTATGGGATGTGATTTATACCTGGGTTTTTAAATAGGAACGTCAGTTAAAAATAGATTCATGTTTTTAAAGTGTTTTTCTATGTGGCTTGCCAATGTCACGGATGGACCGTAACAGACTGAAGCGTGGGCCAGGCCAACCAGAAGGAAGGCGGCCAAGAATAATTTGTTTTTCAGTTGAAAGTGATTTTTCAAAGTGAACAATTTATTATCAGTTGCAGCTTTAAATGTTTCCCAGGGTGTCCAAGAAATGTTCAGTCTAAGTTATACCAATTAGGTTGTATTGAGTACGAATCAGTTACATATAACTTGAGAGGCCACTTTTTGTAGGAAAACGAAGTCAGTTCAATGTGCTTCACAATGTTTCGTCGAAAACCAGGTGAATCTGAAGGGCTTGAAACTTCCCTACTGTTCATTTAAGTTCAAGGATACAGGTATATTAGCAGGTTCGTAGATCAGAAGTTTTAATTGGTTATAGGTTGGTTGGTAATCGGCATTGAAACACAAAACAATAGGTAGAGGTTTTGGAGTTACAACACTCCACATCTGACACATAAACATCAACCCCAACGGATAAATGCCTCATAACTCATAACTGGGTAGCCCAAGAACAGAGGATCAAAGACCACAACCAAATTTGAGGAGGCAAACCAAAAATCTCATGAGTGCAGTTGAATATGGGTCATGTGGGGCTTTCATCGGGTAATCAGCACGCTCCAACGGGCGCAACGGCTTAACTCACTAAAGACATACCATCCCAGTAACTGAACGTATAAAGGTGGGTACGTAGATTAGAAGCCGCCCGAATAGTGCACTAACAATGTCACCCCGATTGATGAAGAAACGTTTGCAAGCTCAATGATCAGTTAAAATTTACGAAAAACGTGTAGACGGGTTGGATTTGTCCAAAGACACTGTACGATATATATGTCTTATACACAAACTCAAAAGTGGTTGAAACAACTGAGTTTTCACGCTCACTCTTTACATTATTTGTTCCACATTATTTATCATTTAATAGAAAGTTGAAAAATTAACGCAACAAAGGCCAAAGAGAATTGGTTAATGCCGTTTTGACTGAAGGATTTTATGTTAGTTTTACTTCAAAACTTATTAAAGATCGTAAGTGATTGAACCGTCATTAATGGAACATCTTGAAATTTGGGATTTTTTAGTAGTCTTATACATCATTATACCAGTGGTGATTTGTAAAATACATCATTTGAATATACAAGTCGAAAACTGTCTTAGACTTCATATCATTTCATACGAGAACCGGTGTTTCCAACGAGCCACGATGGCTCAGTGGCAAGAGCGTTGAATTTGTAACCCGAATGTCCCCGGTTCAAATCCCAACCGGGCCACTGAACTTCGTGTGCTCCTGTCTAGGCCTGAGCAACCTGACCTAGTGCAGCATCGTAACAAGACATAATAATTTTTAAATGGAAAATTGAGAAATAATGTTGATGTTGACAATGTTTGATTCCATCTCATTAAGAATGACAATAATGTCCCTTTGATAATGTCCAGAAACTTAAACTTCATTAATGACATCTTAATTACTTACAAAGAGTGAACTCCCCAATAAAGACGATGTTTTCGTACATCAAATCGTTTTGAAAGTTTGGTTGCAACGAAAGCTCATCCAGTGTCGAGCAATTAGTGAGAGAAATATGAATTTTTTCTCGATTATTCAAGGGAAAACATGAGATACCGGAAACCAAAGGCAAGTACACTGCCGTATAACAACCGACGTTATATGGAGTTTTTAGACTTACGTCACACAAGTAACAAAGCATTTTAGCTCATGGAACGAACTGCATAGTTATTAAAGAAAAGGATCATCTTTGTGACAGAATGTGCTCACCTATTGCTCTTAAATTCTAGTTAACAGTTAGGATAAATTTCTCTTCCAGATGAGTTACCAGAATATTGCAGTACAAAAAATACATGTTTCTGGCTGTTAACATGATGATTGATTGACAGAAAAATGCTGCTATAACGCTCACAATTATTTAGCTCCCTTGCTGTGAACTGGAAGTCAACTGGACATGTATGGTTGGCTCACGTTTATTCAAGCAAACTGCCGTTCCGAATTAGGCATGAAAATAATAAACTAATATGAATTCATCCAATCGAGCTGGTGAATCCTTGGACAGCCGTTTCTTGCTTGCGGGGGCTCATCAGCAATGGAAACAACGGCTTAGTTTCTCCTTCTTCGTTCTCATCTAAAAAATTGCCAATCATTGGTACGCTGGTTAGCATTCACGTGAAAAATGCGTTTTACCTAGATACTTATGTATGTTATGAATCATGTTGTGCATGAGATTGTCAGCATCTACGTTCAGGACCACCATAAACCTTTTGTAAAATCCAAAGACATTCGATAAGTCTCTGTTTGCTGGGAAAGTATTTCGTTCACCTCCTTCAATCGTGACGTCAATACACTGAGAACCTAACAAAAATGTGATTGGATTCATGATAAGTTCTAGTATATCCTTTGAACTTCAATAGTTCAGTTTATTAGATAAAAACTAGTGGTTCAAATAGATCGGTAATGACTTTATGACATCAATGCACGGGAAAGGAAGACGTTGGTAAAAACTGCATCCATCATTCATTGAACTTCCACCCGCCTCCCACTGATTTGGTTGACAGCTGCTGATGATTAGTTATAAAGGCTTTAAAAGTGATTTCAAAAATATTTAAGAAGTGCATCTCAGGGAGTGACTTTTCCAATTCATTAATAGGCTGAATGATGCAATCGTTGTTTAGGTTTGTAACTTTTTCAGGTACCTGAAATGAGACGTCCGAGGAAAGAATATTAACAGGAAAACCTAGATAACGACAATGACAGCAAAGTTTCTTGTCTCGTCTCTTTCGTAAACAAGTGACTTTAAGAAACTTTATCGTAGAAACTGTGGCATTAGGCTCATTACTATACACAGATTGATGCACTCTGACTTTACGTCCAAAATGAAAACGGTTGACATTGAGACATTCGTAAACTATAAGCACAAACATCCTTGATGGTTCGTCTGTCACACTCAGGCATAACTCATAAATTTGATGAAACTAGATTTTTGGCCTTGTCCAAATGAATAAATCTTCATCATGTGAAGAATACTGGGAACGTGTCAAATTCTGTATTTGATAGTTTAAAATTAGAAATTCGCCGTCAATCTAAGAATTTGTAGTCTGATATTGCAGCCTTCGGTATTGTTATTTGTAATTTTTTGAGTGGTTTCTTATCTAAAAGCTTCCAAGTGTTTGTGAACGTGATGCTCTTTATTTATTCGCCAACTGAGTAAACCGAATTTCATATAATGGTTCTGTCTTCACTTTGCTCAGCTATAAAAGTATGTATAACATTTATTTTTTCATCAGAAAACAAATAAAACCATCACTGAGAATCCGAAATATGAGCAAAGTTTTCTGTTAACTAGTATGAAAGTTCCTTTTATTGTTTCTGATATCTTAGTGAATACGCTCACAAAACTACGAAATACATCCATGTGTCATTTGTGTCGGCCGTTTTAACCACAAATCAGACACTATATGATAGTGAACTCATTTATTCTGATCGGCAAACAGACAAATCTGACTATTCATTGTACGAAGCAAGCTATAATGGAGTCAGTTTTCCCAGTCATTTGAAAGTTTTCTTGATGTTGTTGCTAAAGTTTGAATTGCATCAGCCATAAAGAATGATAAATGTCCTCGTTTTCAATTCCCGTTCGAACGTCCACTTCAAACAGTTTAGACGTAAGACACTGTGGGTTCAAATAAACTTCATCAATTTATTTCTTGTCTACTTCACATATTTTACTTTTATGCAGATCCAAAAACAAGAACAGGAGATTCTCCGTGATCTACACGAATTTATTGGATCCAAAAACATGGAAATCATTGATCGCCAACTTGAAGAAGAGCATCGGCTGGAATTGGCCGAAAATCTTTACAAGGATTCTGCCAAATACGTGGAAGGGCAGGAAATCGATATGCTATTAGCCAAGTCAGAATTGTTAGAGAAAACTTCATCAACTGAGTGATTTGAACCTGGATGATACAGACTTCGAGCCAATCGCGACTGAGGTGTACTTTCGTCCTGGAACTGCCCAACTTGGGTATCTTACGAACGAAATTTCTGGTCCGCCTACGGAGCAGTATGAATATCTTCATATGCCACTTTCTTCTTCTCAATCATCAATCGAATTGGCAAACAGGTAGCTAATAGCAGTAAAGATATGAGGTCCGAACCACAGAGTAAAGAATAGGTATTTTCTCCGTGTCTTTTGAATCCAGTGTGTTTCGTTGCACTGACAAATAAATGCTTATCTTCAACCCACGTTGAACAACCAAAACATACAGTTCAAAGCAAGTAGACCATAGTTTTGATCATATTAGCGAAAGACACCAGTACTTAGTTTGAATGACGTATACCGTCCTGAAATCTAATATTCGTATAACTAAACCTGTACTCATCTTGATCACTAAGTGTTGCTTGATGGCAGCTAGTTAGATGAACTCACCTAACATCACACGGTAGTTGATCGGCTAGACATCACCGATGAATTGTGATTTAATCGTCTCTCTTCGCTTGGTTATAAGATTATCATATTAAATCTCTAAAACTATCAAGCGCGACGCAAGTTCACATTTGAAGTTGGGTTCTACATGTAAAGTTGTAGATCGGAACTAAATTAGTAGTTTTGTTTTATGTTTGACCCAGTGTACGGTTGTGGTTTACTTCTGAGTTGCACCGCATCCATTCCTTCATAACGTCCAGTACAACCTTGAGGTTAAATTCTATATAATCTTTCAGCTTAAAAACTCCCACAGATTTCGCACTTGTTAGGATTCAAAAAACGTTTGCTCAAGTTTCAAGAACCATTGACATTGTGAAGGCATCATTAGTTAGCTCTCCTCTCCTGATCTAAACAAGGCAGATAAACACTTTTAAAATGCAGATTAGATACACTAGTTTGTTATTAATGCAATCTATTGGAGAGTTTGAATACATTCAGTTCAACCAAGCTGGTAATCATCAAACGACTTGATTTAAAGGGTTCTGTATTGACCTAGTAATTAGTTTACATCTGTAAACATGAATGAACAGGTTCTATAATGTTTGACATAAACAAAAAGACACGGCGCGCATAAAATAACATTCCAATGATTCATAGTATAATGAAAACCAGACCACTTCTTCCGTGATACTTTAAAGTTCAAAACGCAGTTCATGTTTGACTTCCAAACATGCTGAGCTGATAAGTAGAATTATGGTGGAAAAGATGTCCGTAGCCTCTTCCAGAGGCCAGGACAGGGTAAAACACACAAACTCCCCCAGAGAATGTTGCGTTACTTTTATTAAAACGGAAAAGCTACTACATATTTGATTATCAATTATGATTCTCAACTCCTTTTGGGGTTCAAAAGCCGGCAGCTAACACAATTGGGCTACAAACAGTTATGCCGGGCACAAACTTATTAGTCCGATAAATACTGCGCAACGTAATTAAGACTTGGAGGATAGTTGTTTACAAAAACTATAATTAATCTTGATTTTTTATTCGGTGTATAAATTACTTTATATTTTCTGTGTACACCAACGGAATTTTTTCCTCTCCACCAATTCTATTTGATGTGTTATAGGGTTTCGTAAAAGTGGGTAATAGGAAAGTATAGATAGCCGAATGACATCAATAAGTACGCACAACTTGTCAGAAACGAAGTTGTCAAACTTCGCCTGGTCTGGAATTGGTGTACCGCTGTGCACCGTTCAGCGTTACGAAGCTTTCATCCTAGTTAGTTTAAATGATGAAGAAAGAACTGGTTCAGCATGAAACTAAAATTAAAAATATTTTTAACTGGGCTGAATTAGCTAGTAGTTTTTTGTATTACTTTTCATATGAAACTTATGATATAATAGTAAATTCGTCAAATGTAGAAATTTACTAGTACCCATTTATTTTATTCAACTTAGTGTCCGTCTTATTTTTTAAAGAAATTCTTATTACCAATCAATATGTACTCTTGTATGTGCTAAATTGTGTTCCATTCAGGCTGTGCGAACAAAATGAATGGGACCCACGAACACAGATCTCACTTCTGTAACAAAATGAAATTATTTTTACACTCGGTAACCGAAGAACTTGTAAATCAAACTGGATATAATATCTTGAATTCTTGAATGACAAGCTTTTGTGTGTTGAGCACAATTTGCATTAGGGCAGCAGCGTACACATTACAACTGAGCTGCAGTCAAATGCAGCTTGACATTATTCCATAATGAACTCTCGCCTGAAATTTGGAGTACGTTTCAAAGGAGTACTCTATACAGCAGTACTAAGAGGATTGTTCATTGACCCAGGATAACGTAAAACAACCTGCTCCGACTATCACAACTTCTTAGCGAACACGCTTAAATCAAAATGAATTCACCGGCTTCTTTATGATCCATCACGGGTTCCCATAATATAATGATCTGTGAACTAATACACATCACTGCACAAAGTAGACCGTTTTCTTCTGCAGAAGCTCCGAGAAAATCCGCAATATGAACGCTTCAGTAAATGGTGTTTTGAGATTGAAGAGGAGAATACTCAACTATGAGTTAGGCTGCAGCAGCTTGTGAGGTGAGAGCCTTCAATTCGAAACATCAGGATAGCGAGTTCAAATCTGTTCGATACCACTAACCATTATGTGCTCTTATTGATAGCTGAGTAACCTCAGTATGGTAGGGAGCGTTATCAAAAGGAATCGCTTACCAAGGTGGGGCCTCGTGACTCCTAAAACGCTTGGCTTGAATCCCTATGGGACATGGCACATAACCGCATACAATGGCGTACTTGCTGTCACTCGTTAGTTGAGGCTTTCTTCTTAAGGTGTGCCTGTGGAATGTCGGCCTGTTCGACTGAAAAGCAAGCTTGAAATGACACAGGGGCAGTGGAAGCCGCAAGGATGCTCATTCGCTGATGCCAGCTTGCCCTCACTCGAAAGGCATTTTGTTTTCCTGTTAACGTCAAGGTGAAGGCACCTTGTGAATGCTTGTGAACTCTTCAGTGTAGGAAAATTATAAGGTAACTTAGGTCCCCGTTTCCCTCTACTTCTTTTTCAGGGTTAAATCTCTTGTTGTATGACAGTGAAGCAGTGGTAGATTATACCAGTGTATTGCTGTCAATGATGATGATGATGACTTCAGGGAACAGGTAAAGCTGACTTGTGTGCCTTATAAAATACGTCCAATGGCCAGGTGTCTTACAAAACCTCTGCTGAGGAAGTCCTATTCACTGCCTTTTCGTAGCTGAAGACGTTCCCACTAAAGTAAGAGGTCGAAAGCCCCGCGCTATAACGGGGCTGGGGGTCCATCGGTTGTCCGTCTAGGGAAGTTGGCTAAACCCTGATTCCAAACCATCAATGGTGACGATGAAGAACAGCACTGGCGGACTGGGTGGAATGAGATCCAAGCGGTCCACCATCCACGATGGCGATTCAATTCGACGGCTCACTGCTATTCTACTGCTGCCTTGCAGTATGCACTTGGTTGTGCGAAAGCTAGAGATGCACCCTCAAATAAAAAGCCGTGCAGTGCTGGGGACGTTGCTCGTAAACAAATTCCCATGGCACTCCCTGTTTCCAATCTCATATCCTATTCAAGATACGGTGTCCAATCGTACGTGGATGGTGGTGATCTGAGACATTATGGGAGCCGGTCAATCCTATCAAAAGAGAGCGTCTTAAAAAGAAAAAAAGAAAGAGAAAAGAACCTGATAGTATCTCGGCTCTTATACTACTTTTAACTGCGTGAAAGCATGCATTTAAACTTCAGCTTTTGAAATTCAATTTAGATGCCCAGTTGACTAATATTTCTTTCTAGTAGTACTTAGTAGTACTTAGTACTAGAAATTATGCAGTACTGTGAAGAGGGAACTTACTTCATTTTTCCTATTGCTTCACCAAAACTATTATCAAATACTGTATGCTATACTAATTTCTTGTCATCTCTGCACCTATAGACCTTTTCTTACAACAACTGCTTGTCAGACGGATTCTGGCCTCCTGGATAAAGCAACACCCAAAAATGTCGCTAAAGATGAGAAGCAGTACAGATGCAGGGCTTGCAATACTGATCCTCTGAATACACGGGACGAGGAAACCAACACCAGGCCGAGAGGAATCCACACAAACCTTTCCTTTACTGAAGACTTTTCCACAGCGAATTCCGAAGAACTGCTCAACCAAATTGGCACAAACAATCTAGACTTTCAATCGATGGATAACTTGACAAGAGCTCGTATGCGTCGAAAGCTCCGTGAACATTGTAACACTTTTGATGCATCTAGTGGGACACAACCAGAAGTTGTAGTAAACGGAGAAAAGCAAAAACCTCCGCGTTCTGCGAACGATTATGTGCTGCGTCCGTTACAGCGCGATTGATAGGCATCACCACTGATCAGCTACTAGAACTCTTCAGATGGAAAAGGGCTTAGACAGTGGTCATTCTTTCACATCTAAAGTTTAGGCAACTAATGCTGCCTGATTATATTTTCCATAATATTTGCTTTTCTGTGAAGAAATCTGTAAACTGACTTTTTGCCCTGGTTAATTTTTTTCATGCGAGACTTGGACTAATAGTCCACCCTCAAATAACTGTACCACAGTTCTATGCTTTTTCGAATTTCGTGTGTGTTTTTGTACATATATTCCACACCTGCTGCATAAGGAAGAGGCTGTAGAACTTGCATGTGCCGATGAGTTTCATGCCAGATGATTTTGGAACATACTTCGCTTCGAAAGTAATTATATCTTGGCCGGAATGCTAGATGTCGGACTCATGTTTTGCCCACATACCAGATGCTGTTGTCAGAATAGGATTCTTTTTCTCTAAACAACATTTTCACATCCCAACAGCCCTCAGATAACTTAAATTCAGTAGTTATCGCATTCATTTTCTACTCATTTGCTAGGCAACATATGTATGAACTAAACAATGATGTAGAAATGACGGAAACTCTGATAAGAAAATTGCGTTGTGCATCGGTGCTCATTCTGTAAATATTAAATCAAAACGCAAGATACGCTGACTGAGTGCGTAGAACGGGATGTGGTTCAACATTATTTAGTGGGATTAGCTTCTGAAATTGTTGTTGTTGTTGGCCTCCTTCGGTCATGTCTGACCATGGATTTCACATCTTAGTTGAGTTGTTCGGTTGTTCACTGGGAACGACAGTGAGTGTGACTGATTTAGCCGATCCTAGAAAGACATATTCTACCGCAGTGAACGCACTGAAGAGGGATTCCTTTACTGGTGTAACACCTGTTCTTCTTCCTGCGGGCTAGTTTTTTCTGATGCGTTGAACATGAGGTTCACTTCTGCCATCTGAAGTTATTGACGCAGTGTGTGCCTCCAGATGCGAATCGCTCCCAAGATCTTGGATCGATATTCAAGACCTTCAAGTCCCTTTTGCAGATGTCCTTGTAACGTAACTGAGGACAGCCCGCGCTCTACTATCAGTAACCAATTAACCGTAAAGCAAGACTTTCGGTATGCGACCATCTTCCATGAGGCAAACGTGGCCAAGCCAGCTCAGTCTGCGATTTCTGAGGAAGTTTTAGATGCAAGGAAAGCCAGCACCGGTCAGAAACACTTCACTGGTCACTTTATCTCTCCAATAAATCCTCACGATACGACGGAGACATCGCAAGTGGAAGGTATTCAGGCTTCTTTCATGCTTGGCATACCTAGTCTATGTCTCACCTCCGTACAGCAGTGTTAAGTACGCATGCATTATAGATGGCTATTTTGGTCGTCTCAATGAGCAAGGGGTTTGCCCACACTCGTATTGTCAAGCAAGCAAGAGTTGAGGATGCTTTCCCCATTCTCTTATCGATTTCAACATCCATAGAGGGACTATCATTGACAGTCGGACCAAGGTATGTAAATTATTGTCACCTCCAGTTGGTGACCGTCGATGGTGATAATTGGTTGTGTCCTTGTATCTTGGCTTAAAACAGTCGTTTTCTTTAGGCTGATGGTCAGCCCAAAGTCTTTGCAGGCCATGGAGAAACGGCTCATTAGTGACTGAAGTTTAAGCTGAGTATGAGCAACGATTGCGACATCGTCGGCAAATAGCAGATCCCTAATCAGGATCTTGTTCACTTTAGTTCTGGCCTTGAGTGGGGAAAGGTTGAATAGACTACCTTTAGTTCTCGATCTATGTAGATTCCCTCGTCTGCATCGTTGAATGCGTGTTTCAGTACTAGAGCGAGTACAAAACCTTGTTTGACACCTTGCGAATGTCGAATGGTTCTGATGAGCTACCATCGAATTCAATTGTGCCTTTCATATTGTGATGCAAGGACTCGATGACGCTCAACAGTCTTGGTGGCACCCAATTTTCGAGAGAGTTTGAAAAGTGCATCTCTGCTGATCAAGTCAAATGCCTTGGTAAGATCAATGAAAGCAACATATAGCGACATTCGCTTTTCCTTGCACTTCTCCTGAATTGACGGAAAGAGGATATTATATCTATTATTGAACCTCATTGCTCTGAAAACCACAATGTGACTCCAAATATATACGCTCCTCTAGCTTCTTCGCTCTTGCCAGTAACACCCGAGCGAAGAATTTACCGACAACAATGAGAAGAGCTATTCGTTTTTGGGTAATACAGTCACTCCTCTCGCCTTTGTTCTTGTAGATGGTAATAATCTTAGCATCCCTCATGTATTGTAGTACCACACCTTCTCGCCAAGATCTGCAGAAATAGTAGACACTCGAGATTGGGAACTCAGTCGCTGAAGTATATAACGATATAAAAACGTACGCACGTAGAAATGCAAGTGAAGACTGACTCCGCAAAATGATGGTACTTATCCAAAGCCCTATAGATAGAAGTGTTTATTATACTGTTTCTTTACAAAGAAAAGTGACCTATTTCTTTGTAAACTTCTTTATCAAGAGGCACAAAGTTCAGGCCATAGACTACATATACTTGAATGAGTCTTTATATGGATCCATGATTGAATCACTCTCTACGAAAAATCGTGCTATAAATTATATGCTCTAAGGGAATTTCAGTATAAAATGGCTTCCATGGAAAAAATCACAATATGCCTAAACCAGAGAATTTAATTGAACTAGTAGTGTTGATGGTAATCAGCATTTGTCATAAAAGAACGCGTACTTTTGTGAGTAAAAAGCTGCATAAAAAATCAATTTCCATTATGGTGAGAATCCATTCGTCTGTCTCTGAAAGTTTTTTGATTCCGAAATTTCTGAAAAATCGCACAAACCGGTTAACTGTGCACATCGGGACAAAAGTTGTAGCGCACGGGCGGATCAATTAGTAGGCCTTAGGTAAACATGTATATCCAGTATTCAAAACCTTGAATGCGGATACAACTGCTCCAGAGACATACTTTAACGGTAACAGTAGCCTTGCAATTTCAAACCCAGTGAGCGCTCTGAACCACACTGTATTCAATATTTTATAGATCATCGGTTTCATGAGACCAAGATTTGGCGATTCCTCACTGAATAAGTGTTCAGTTGATGGTTCATTGGTATTGGAGCAAAATGCAAAATTTCGTGTTTGTGAAACAGATATGGTAAATAACACGTTGAGGATAGTTAACGGCTGCATATATAAAGGTATAATCGATGCAACCTGTGGAACTAAATCAGGGGTAGCAGAAAATAATTTATTTGTTGACTACTAACTTGAAAACTAGTAGCTTGGTCGAATGTTATTTTTCAGAGCTGAGCGAGTAGGACATCAAGGTTCGATCAATTTTTCGCACGCGAGTATTTTGGAGAAAGTTGAGTACCCGGTTTATGAGCAACAGTGTTTTAGTAAACTCGTTTATTTTTCCTCGTGCTTTCCCAGTTATTGCAAGGATAATAAAATCGAAATCATAGACTGTATTTTTAACGTATCCCCACCGAATTGCCTATCTCCATATACTTTCCAGTAAACCCACATCCGATTCAGGGTGGTCGTATTTGAGTCAGATATGATTCGGATATCCGACTTGGTCGGAATAGTGTGCATAAGTCAATCAAATTGACCTAATTAGGGTTAATTGATGGGTAGTGGAATCACTCATTTTCTCTTATCAATGATTTATATTGATACATGGCCGGATTGCTCGTTCGGTCATAATGCGGCTATGCGCCGGCCAAAGGTTATCAAACTCAAGAGCCCATTTTGTTTCCATTTAACCGTTTTGTAATAAAACTAAGAGAACCGGTATTTTATAGCATAATTAATTAGTGTACATACTTTCTGCAACCAGAAATTACAATCTTATTTCGATTGTTGAGAAGGACAAACGTACAATTAGTTGCAAACAATCCAATTCCAACTTCGGCCAAGATCAACCCAAATTGTGGCTGAATGTATCAATAATTTCGCTACTTCAGGTACAGTCGGTGTGCAGCATATTGTATATAGACTCTCAATACAACGAGGAAATAGTAGCAGGGGGCATTGAACAGATTCTAATTTGTAAAGATAATGAACCTCAAATAACCCAGCGGAGGACATTTTGGTTTTGTGGTCTCATATGATTTTCTGTTTGGTTTCCTTGTAAAAAGGGAGTGAAAGTGACAAGGTTGTGTAAATTTCATCTTCCGGAAAAATCAGCGCGGGAGAGTTTCAAAATTATCATAAACTTTGTGATTACAAGAGCTACTGGAGAAGCACATAGAGAAGAAACCTATGTTGGTGTTTTCATGTATATCTTTGTCTAAATAGAGTTCAATTGTTATTTCTTGACCTCAAGTGTACAAAGCATCTATCTGGTAACTACGTTCAGACGCTATCTTCCAACCCCCTATTTATAACAGCCTTGTTATAATGTGAAAATCAAATCAACGATACTCAGATCAGTTTTATCAACTGGTACGGCACCGCATTCGTCACATGAGATCACGAAAGTTGGCGGTATGCGCTGCATATGTCCCTCATATATTATTCTGCCACACTGCATGCTTGGACAAACATTAGGTACTGTGGGTCAAAATAAGCCAATTCACACATGGAAAGCGTATTGAGGCTAAAAGTGTATGTAAGACTACCAAGATGGGATCCGAAAGACACAATCCGATAGAGTTTTATTCTGTTTCATGGCTTATTCTAACACTCGAAGTGTACATAGATACTATCCTAATTACGACACCTTCACTTTCAATGTTTTTAAAGATCACCAGGTTTGATGCAGAAAAAATACTGAATGAAAACAAATGTGATGCTTTCAGGGATTTCTCCGAAATTGATAGAGTGACTTCACTTCATTAGATGTATACAATGAAGCGATCATAACTATGCTCAATTTCGGTGTTGTACAGAAGCCTCTCATCACACAGATTGGCAGATTTTATGCTTCAGTTAGGTCATCATTGTAATACAAATGTATTTGAGGCATAAACATAGCTTCGATATCCTCTGTTTCTTCTTTGACGCCGTTCTCCTCCAAAGTTTTGTACATATCGAGCACGTTTTCCGTTGTACTTCCATGTGTAAGATGCGGCGTGAGCGTTGAAAGGAAGGTATCGTGCCAGAATATCAACTAAATTGTCTTCTACGCAAACCTATGAAGATAAAGACAAAAAAATTGTGAATAGATCTTCTGTTTGATGTGAATCCTTGGGCTCAAAACGACTCATAGAACAGGGACAACGAATGAGTCTGTAATAAATTCTGGTTCATTCTTTTAAAATCTAACGGTACTTAATTTTTTGGGGCTGTTCGGAGCTTTGACCGCCACTGAAACTCCTTTTAGTCACCCCTATACCTGCATAAATCATTCATTTAACCGAATGAATGAGTGTTTAGATAGTGAGGTGGTAGGAACACTATGGGTTGTACAATCACCACTCTTGCAAGACTGGGAAGAGTGATCGCGGTAGATGACTCATTGAGAGCCTCTCAAAAATAGATCACTTATATTTTTCCTTATGAGAGACAAGCAAATAGTAGTTTCCAAACCTTTCAACACTGGTATTTCAAGTTGATCGGCTACGTAGACTATTTTCATACCGAGAAAAACAGTCACGCGAGACCAGAGTGGATTTCGCCCTGGTCGTGGGTGTGTTGACCACATCTTTCACACTCCGACAAATCTTAGAGCAGCGCCACAGCTATAGGCGCCCCACGATTGTTCTTTTCCTCGATCTCAAGGGAGCGTTCGACTCCCTGGATCGACAGTCGCTATGGAATTGTTTGATGAGAAATGGTGTTCCGACAAAATTCTGAAACTCTTACAAGCCTTATACACTAATTCACACGGTCGTGTAAGAGTTTATGGTCAACTATCATCAAAGTCGCCACAACGAGTGGTGTGAGACAAGGATGCCCCCTGTCGCCTTTCCTATTCAACGTTGTCATCGATCTGATCCCTGAACAGTCCATCCCACATGATGCTGAAGGGGTAGAACTACTTCCAGGCCATCCAGTCACAGACTTAGAGTACGCGACGACATAGCTCTGTTGGGTACGGACGCTGTTGAAATGCAGAAAATATTGAATGACCTGCTAACTATTCTAACCGATTCGTATGCGCTTTGCACCGGCAAAGTGTAAAGTGTTACTGCAAGACTGGGGTCGGAACAGACCCTTCACTGGTACTTGCAGGTGAACTGCTTGAAGTGGTCAATGACTTCACATACCTCGGAAGCCGCATATGCTCTGGTGGCTTGGTGAAAGATGAGATCACTTGTCGAATAGGAAAAGCCAGAGCGGCATTCGCCAACCTACGTCATCTATGGCGTAGATCGAGACGTCAGTCTGTTGATAAAAGGCAGAGTGTACAATGCCGCAGTACGCTCCACCCTTCTATACGGATCCGAAACTTGGCACTACGAGCCGAAGATACTCGCCGACTGTCAGTGTTTGACCACCGTTGTCTCCGAAGCATTGCCTGAGTATGGTGGGAACATCGTATAAGCAATGCAGAGGTTTTCGGGGTGCACGCACACTCGATCGATGAAGTACTAACACTTCACAGACTGCGCTGGCTTGGCCATGTTCTGCGTATGCCTGCAGGACTGCCTCCCCAGGAGAGCTCTTTTTGCTCAACCATGCACCTGGTGGAAGCGCCCACAGGGAGGCCAATGTATGACCTGGCAAAGAAACATGAAGGCAGTTACCCCGCGCGTTGGCAATTGCCGTCTGCCTGAGTGGGGGCCCCGAGACCATAGTCATCAATAGTTAGAAACACTGGCAGAAATGGCTCAATCACGCAGTCAGTGGCGTTGTGTATCCGAGCTATTGCCTTCAATGCGTGGCTCATCCATCCAACCCATTGAAAAAATCCATGATTACTGAGATAAAGTATTCAACCTGTAACTCATCCATATCGGTGAATGAAACTGCAGCAGCAGAAACCACCGTACATTCACTACACGGTTTCATCGCTGTTCATCGCTGTTCATGATGATGATGATGATGATGATGATGATGATGACAGTTTATTTCACTCCTTCAATGAGATAGTGAATGATATTTATCTAGAATTGACAGTGATATCCGTGTCAAGCGCCGGACAGAAGGAATTGCACCTGATTCATTGTTGAGAGAGCCAGGAAGTAATGTTCCAAGACAGATCAACGAAGACATAGGTGCAAGCTGTGCTTACTTCAGTCTGACTAATTCATGACACCTTCCTAATACAACACGCACAATATTAAGTGTAATGTCTTACAAATGTCATTATTTATCCACCGATTTTGTTTCTTTGCTCGTCAGCCAAATTGATTTGCAGGTAGTTAGATTTAGATTGCATTGTAAATAATTTAGGGGGATCGAACCATTTCATGCATAGGTGTTTTATCGAAAACCTCTAAAGTTAAGTAATAAAAATAAAAAGTTACAAGTTCGAGTACAAGTAAGTCAGATTGCCGTTACAATTGGTATTTGCGAATAAGAAAATGATATTTTTGTCTAACTTATAGGCAATTTGGTAAAGCTTCTGCAATTAAGCGGGCATGCAAGTGATGTTAAGTTTGCGAAAATCATTTAACGTTTGAGACATCCAAGTGTGTGGAAGACAGAAGTTCATCGGAAGGTTTACTCAGTATTTTTTGAAATAACCACCGAATCGAATCCGTCTTAGTATTGTGTACTCAACATCATATTTGACCACCATTACAGATCATAGTTGATGATAGTTGTTCGGGAATCAAACTCTATAGTAACTGATAACCTGATGGTTGATTGTTCAGTTTTTAGGCTTCGGGTTCGAGAATTTCTGACGAAGTAAAACTGTGAGTGGTTGTATAAATTGTGTGATAGAATCTGACAACATATAGGTGAAATTTCCCTGAGGGCTAACACAGCTGAGAAATACGTACTTCAATTTCATTCTCTTTAAGAGCCAACGTATTGATGATGCGCACAAATCGTGTCTTCTTTGTCAGTAATCCTATCACATATTTGTCGTCTTTCCACCATGGTTTTCCAAAATCAGTTGCCCAGTCAGTAGTTGGGTATGGTGGCGGAATGTGAACAAAACGACCGTGAGGTGTGTATGGTACCAAACAGTGGGTTTGAGGATCTATATGATAGCGAACGTCTCCAGTGCGTGGATCAAACCAATGAGAAATGTCAGTACCGGCCTCACTCAGAATTGGCTTCAAAGAACATCTCCTGCAAGCAACACGTAAATAAGCTTTCACTGTGGAAGGTAGAATAGCGGTCACAAGCAGCGTAAGATACACAAAACACTGTAAGCGATGATCAAATTTCTGTTGTGCGTGGTTGTGCGAGTCTCTGGTAAACACTCAATTACGAAATGTTCAAATAATAGCTCGATGCCCATTCCGGTAGCAGGTGGTAGCAGGTGAGCATTGAGTTTCTTCAGGTAATCTGTGCCCTAAGCTCTGGATCAGTTAGTCATTTTATTCTTCCATGAAATCATCAATGCAAACTTACACGAGCAAAATTCAATTTTAATGATATGAAATGTTTCACATATCTTTACAGTGGCTTTTCATAAAAAAGTTAATTTACCTTTTCATATATTGAAGTTAGTGCACATCCGTTTTACGTGTTCCGGTGACCTGTCTCAATAACACTTTGCCATCATTAGTGCTAATATATGCAGCGGGATTCAAAACCAGAGTCTACAGTTTCATTCTCAATTAGCGTGTTTATGGAAAATCAAAAAGCCCCATACCCGAATGACTGTGTTCGGGAACTGTTACGTTCTTGTTCCTTTGTTAGTTATGGAATGCTTAGCGATCGCTCAATTTTTGGTTATTCCTCATCTTCTATCAGGAACTGAATAAACTAGTGTCATTAATTTATTCCAGATAGGCTGTAGAGTTATTCAACATATATACAGTTCAACTAATCTATTCGGGTAAAAGTTTGTTGAGTTCCGACCGAACGATTCTTAACAAATTAGAAGCTGCTTTTTGAACAGTTAAGTCGATAAAAGAATTCTAATTGATTCTTCCCGAAAGATCATTGCAATAAGCTTTAACTGGGTTGAATCAGTAAATAACATTTACTACTAATTGTTAAGACACCAATGGCTCTAAGAATAAGGAGTCGAGTTCAACATAAGTTCATTTACCGCTGACGCCTTCAAATACAGGTAATATCAATTTTCTGGTCTTCGAGTACTTGCATTGGTTAGATCCCGGAAAATACGTTCTGGTCCAGGTTCAAAGCCAACCCACACCTATGTTTTACCAGTATATATGCACGCCAAGTTTGCAACAGTTAGGAAAAACAAACAATGCGGCACATTAAAATGAAAGTTCACCTTCCTTTGCATTGACAAATTTAGGGAATCAATCAATATTTGAGCATCTCTAGAGTTTTATATTACGCCAAATATTTTTTCATTACACCGCAAATAAATTCTAAGTGATACTACAGACCGGTGATAGTACCAGGATATTTGACTTCCGTAATATCTTATGGATAGCTATGGATGGTTGAGTGTCATATCAATAATGATAGCAAACTAAGAACAATACATAATTACCAAGACAACCAGTCAGGGTGTGGTGAATTCTTGACTGACAACCGAGTCTACTATAAAATGCCGTGCATACACAATGACGGCTCCAAAACAGAGCTGGTTTTTGGCATCCAAAGTCCAGATGCCCGGTTAGATCGCACGCATTAAATTTGTAAGGCTATCCATCTAATAGATGAATAACTCTGGCATCAAATCCTCGTAAAGTCTACACTACATGCTGACTGGCAGATCGCACTTGGTTGCGCAAGAGCTAAAGTAACACCTTCGAAGAATCAAAAAAATCAAATCAGACAGCTGTCACATCCTTACGATGCATGCTGCCATGCAACCCGTGCAACCCGTGGCCAGATGAGCACCATCTGTACTTATAACTACCAAGAATCCCCATGAATTCTTTTGTAAAAACCACAACGGATATGGATTGGCATTCTCTACTGCAACCAAAGAGTTTGGTGCTCCCTATTTGGTGGCAACAGTGGTAAATAGACAAGCTGGATCACCCTAACTTATCAAACAAAAGTGTGAGTTGCCTAGTGGGATGTGCACATTCTCCTGAACATAAGTAGTCAATGCATAACGATGCGGTAACTGCATCAATACCATCAATACTGGTTGCAGATGAATAAAAATCCCAGAAAATGATAACTCCGGAAACTAAGATATTTCTATCACTTTGTATGATCATGCATTGGGGTCACTTGTGGCGTGACAGTAGGTAAACCAACAACTTACATGCGACTGAGAGAAAAATTGTTCACTTTGCCTATGGTTACATTCTAGGCACCCACAATGGCTACGAATGACATTGAAAAGATTTTTACACTCAACAGTAGCAATTTAACGATAGAATTTACAGTAACGGTATGCTTATCATCGTTGAAGTTTGGAATGCAAAGATTGATCACTAGAATCCGAAAATACATATTCGTGAATGTAACCTAAGTGCCAGATAAAACAACGCTGACCATTTACTTTAGTATTCAGATCAGCCACTTAGTTGTAAAAAATACAAGGTATCAACGCCACAAAATTGTTTACTCATACGGTACTCAAATGGTGGCCTAATGGCAAACCAGATCATTTATATACTCAATCAGTCAAATCAATCAATCAGCTTTGAAGCCATGCATTGATCCAGCTGTGTTACTGACTGTTGGTCTTACGAAAGCGTCAACATGGGTACTCTTCATTGTATTAATAAAGTCACAGTGCATGCGGGTATGCAGCTAAAACTCAACATAGAGTGACTGAAAGATAAACTTTTGCTTCAAATTAACTTTACTGCGTGATTTGTGAGCAAATCAGTGCCATGTGCAAAACGGAACATCCGATGAATGTAGGTCATTCATGAAGCACTCTCAAACGAGTTATTAACTTCACGAGCTTTCAAACATTTTGAAGGGTAAAAAATGACACTACTGGACTTGAATTATTTTACTGTGCATTTAGAGACCAAAATGTTTAATCTGTGAAAAGTCAAACAGTATGGGTTTCTACAACTAGCATGCAATAAAACAGACGGAGCATCAGAAGTTATCCGTACTGCCAATGAGGATGTTATTACCAACGAAGTCACTAGATTAAAATACTAAAGACATCATTTTGAGCTGCAGTTGAACAACCCGGTCCGTCAAGCTCTCCTTCTACAAGAACTTCCTTACCCAAAATCGCATGACGTAAATTGTAAAAGACCCATAGCTAATGATGTAAACTACTCTGTTTGCCCCCTAAATAACAACAATCAATCAAATCAAACAGCTATGAAACCGTGTACTGGGCGTACGGTGTTTTCTGCTGCTGCAGTTTTGCTCACCGGTATAAAAAGCATTTGGTGAGTGACACTCAAACGTAACAGCCCAACGCATGAGTTATTTGAGTGGGTGTGATGAAGGTCGGCGTCGAAAGCTATGCATTGAAGGCGATATCTCGGATTCATGAACGCCATTGACTTCGAGACTGTGCCATTTCTGTCAGTGTTTCTAACCACAGATGACTCTCGCCTCGAGGGCTCCATCGAGGAAGACGGCAATTGCCTACACGGCTTAGTTTGCAAGTAGTTGTTTTCATATTACGCTGCCAAGTCATACATTGACCTCCCTGTAGGCAGTTCCACCAACTACAAGGTTTGGCGAAAAGCACTCAGTTAATATAATACCCTAGAAGAAACTTTTCGAAGAGTGAATTCAACATTCAACCAATGACCATTCAATTTAATAAAACATGACTAAGCAACGCCTGTCCCAAAGACTAGTCTGACACAATAATTTTCATTTCCTACAAAGAGGGTGATAAGGTTCTATCTTCCAACGATCAAATTATCCGTTTTATAGAGATTGCAATACACATGTTGGCTGTTGATCTACTGAAGCGTTTCTGGCAACAACGTAACCAGTGCACTGGATGTAACTAACGTGCGTTCCTATTTGGCAGAGGTTGTGTCGATCCACCCTTTGGTATTCATTAAAGTTTGGAAAACTGTATTTGTTTTTATCAACCAAATTTTGTGTCTTTATCATAATTCCCTTCACATTTAATTCAGTGAACCATAACTCTTCATATCGAATCATGGAAACTGATTGTCTCAAATGGAATTAATGCCATGATCGCAAGCGTACTAAAGCATTTCAAAGGTGCGGATGCATGTTTTCGGTGGTACCTCTCACCACTTAACTATGAAACAAGATTAATTTGATGCTGTTTACTATTACCTCTTCTTTGAATCTCTTCTTGACAGTACTCAGTGATATCTAGAAGAAGTAAACTGCTTCAAATATCTGATGAGTGGTATTCTTCCTACTGGATAGGCCTTTAACAATATTTCGACGCTCAACAAACAGGCTCAAACCGCCTTCGTACAATTGTATAAAACTCTATGGCGACGCCTCGACGTACGATTTGAAACGGAAGATTGTGTATATCTGGCTGTTGTTTGCATGGTACTACTATATGGCTTCAAAGCTTGGCAGCTAAGACTCAGGGACTAACGCAGATTAAAGGTGTTTGAACATTTTTGTCTGTGACAAATCCTCAGAGTCAGATAGTCAGACCACATCCGCAACGAGGAACTTCGGTGAAGATGAAATGTCACGAATCTAAGCGCTGCGATAACGGAACGCCGAATTCAATGGTTTGGTCATGTCCTCCATAAACCGAAAGGCTAGCTTGCTGCCACTCGTCAGCACGCCAATCCTTGTGATTGCTGGAAGAAACGTCGAGGTGGTTAACATAAAACTTGAATTAAACTAACAAGGGAGATGCCGAAAAAGTTTTTGGCCCCAGAGTTTACAGACATCAACACTGGGAGAGGAAATGGCTTCATATCGTTTCTAATATAGCCAAAAATTGCATCGCATGGAAGTCATTCACGAGAGAAATTATCGCGGCCGGCTGATCCATAAATGTAGAGTGTTGCTACAAATACAAGTAAGTTCAGTTCACTTCAACAACCATTGACCGGGCACATGATTGCATTGGTTTGGTTGCCGTCCCAAGCATCTCCAATCGGACACGAAGCGGAAAGTGTAAAAATCCAAGAAAAACATAAAAATTAAATAGCAGAAAAAAATGAATGCAAGTACGCTACTGATGGCGGCATCTGACCATGTTACCTAAAGTTTTCTAACCACAAGGTGGGTGAATTTCGTGAACCTCATCCAGGTAGTCTTACACGACCCACACGACTCTGTACAGCAGTTAAGGTTTTCATACCTATCTGCCATGTCATGGACTGTTCACCCTTAACTAGACGCTAATTACTACCCAACACTACTAGCAATGCACGCCGTGGGAGTCTATCTGAGGACATGCACAAGATGTGCCCCCATCCACCTCAGTCCTTGAAGGTACAATACTTGATCCAGTGTTTTACCGTGATTGCGGAGCGCTCTACGTCTGATCTCAATATTTCTGACTCGGTTGTCCCACCAAATAGAGTTTGGTGCGTAGACAGCGGTGATCAAACACCAGCATTCTTTGTCTATGCTCTGTGCGCAACGTCCAGAGTTCTGCACCGTGGAGCAGAACTGGTCGTACGGCCGTGGCATACACTCAACCTTTGACGGTTAACACAAAAAATCAAAGTTCCGCTCATTTCTATAATCACAGGTTACAACTATGCAGATAATATCGCTGTGTTTGCGATTGAATTTCAAGAAACATAGTTGTTATTTTACTTTACCATTGACTTTGTGTCGTTTTCTGGATGAATTACTACCTCACAGGAAAGAATTTGATAAACGCGAATGAACAAAAACAAAACACATCAATTATCTGTGTTGCAGAACATTCCTTAGAAAGTAGTAAACTGCAGGTTTGAACATTTCTATCTGCGACAAATACATAGACAGTCAGAATGCTTTTTAAAAAACATTCGGCGAAAATGCTGCCTTTGGGTTCTAAAGGCATAAATAACAAACCAATAGATGCAATGGTTCGGTCAAGTCCTCTTTAAACCAAAAGCTCAGGTTGTTGCTTTCTACAGTAAAAAACGTCGATGTGGTTAACAGAAAAACTTGATGTTGAAAATCTCTTTGATTATAAAGTCTATAAACGCGACTATGGGAGCTGTGGCAGCTTCATATAATTTCTGATGGCTGAAAACCACACTTGATAAAATGTGGTTCACATTGACGGCCGGTTGATTAAAACATCGAGAGTGAAGTACCATGTACTAGTAAGTAATTACCGAATTTTTTTGGATCAGAATGGATACAGTTTTATCTTTCTTCATCAGTTTTTCTCATTTAAAACAAAAAGCAATTGTGTGCTGTCGTCTATAAAACATTTGGTTATATATCCGCAATAGTCCCATGGAAATAAAGCGTCGGATACTAGGCAACCGGCGAAGTGTACAAGATTAGGTGCTCGACGTCCATAGACTAAGACGGTTAAATAAAGGAGGTGAAAGCAAAAATATATGAAAACTCACAACGCTGGAATGAGCTGTATAGATAATATTAGGCTACCGGAATGAATCCCACGAAGTGCATAGACACTTTATTTAGATGTGCTGTCAAAAATAACTGAATATTACAGCAAGGGGTTTTGATAAATTTTCTTTACTTTTTACTTCATCGTTGTGCCTCAAGCGTCTGTTGCTATGAATATAATCTAATTAGAATTGCTAAACGACAAAACCCAG
>JBBHEA010000267.1:0-23920 GCA_038088235.1 Zacco platypus | reverse complement strand
ATCGGCCGTTACACTTTTAAAAGCACAATCTTAGCTAGTGATCTCAATGTTGAAGAAACTGAGCGAGAGTTTGTCAGGTTCCTGTTTGGCAATTGAGAGAACGTGTCGAGCAAAAATACTGTTTTTTGGGTTGAACGTATAAGTTATGTAAAGTAGCGATGACGTCCTCGAAATTAGCACACGGCGATGTATTTATAAACAAAAGAAGAGACGTAATTAGCAAGCGTTTTAAATTTATCCGGTTGGAGTGTTTCGGTATATGATAAGAAATTGTTGAATGTACAATACCAGTGTGTCCATTGATCGGCACCGTCAGGAGCATGTGGATCACAGTCAAACCGTTCAGGTTGCATGAATTGATCCATCTCTGAGATACAAGTTGATTAAATTGTTACGACTCAGCAAACAGCGGTTGTTAACGTGGTAAACAGAAGACAGATGCCTCAATTGTAGGCTTTAATCAACTTGTAAAGGAACATGGAGCTGAAACACAAAATAATGCAGGTAGAATATGTGGACTAGGAAAATGCAGAATTACATGAATGAACAAGGTAAATAATCAGTAACATTCTATGACATAACCTGAATGTCCCCGGTTCGGATCCCAGCCGGGCCACTGAATTTCGTGTACTCCTGTCTAGGCCTGGGCAACCTGACAGTATCTCAGCCCCCGTGCAGCCTACGGGTTGCATGGCAGCATGCATCTAAGGATGTGACAACTGTCTGATTTATTTATTTTCTACTACGACCAGGAGGAAGGTTAATGAATGTGAGAACACGGACCAGAGTGTTATCGGAATCCAAATGCGTCTGCCAGAAAGAGTGACAGTTTTGAATTGAGGATTTCTATCAGTATATTACGCTACGTGAATAAGCTTGATCTAAGTTTGATCTGCGCGTAGAGGTCTCCATTTTACTTTCCGAGATCGTTTATATTGAAAGTTAGTGTATATGGACAACCTGACAGTATCTACTGCTGCATGGTATCATGCATCGTAAGGATGTGACAGCTGGCTGATTTTTTATATAACTAGCATGTTTCTGTAGCATTATCTCGTGGTCCTGAAAAAACATGATTCTCCCCGTTCTTGGGATACACATCGATCGCGTCCCTTTCTCTTGTATACTACCTAGCGTACTTTTTAAAACATGATTGCACAAGCTGTGAATCAGTATGCTTACTATTTAGAATGAACTTCTTTTTAAATAAGTTGATTTCTATCACAACTAGATTGAAGTTCCTCTATAAACATATTCGTTCTATCTGTGTACCCTTACTCCGTCGCTTATCCCCCAGCAGTCAGAGACGCATCACTGTGACTGTCTCTTTTACACACATTTGTGAATAAATTCGATTTTCTGCTTACAGAACCTGAACTGAATACGCAACTAAGGAAAACGATGGTTTCAGTTCGACCATTTCATGCTTTGATCTGCTTAAATACGGTAACATGTAAGTTCCGTTCCTTTTACGTTGCGGTTATGAACCACTTGAAATTTTTAACTAGAGTTGGTGTCAATGTCATTATGGATCGAAACGTCTCTCAGCAACAGCTTTGCTACATTCTCACGACTCATTTAGTTATCTATTTTACAGTATATCATTTCTATGAAGTATTCATAGTGATGTATACACGTGTCTTGTGATAAACGTTTAGCTTGCTAGTGCAATGCTACTGCTTGACCACAAAAGTAACTTTGGAGGAAACTTTTCGTCGGAACATTGCAGCCTTCCCATTCATGCTTTACTCTGTTGAAGGGTGGATTTTTGCCGATTATATTACCCCAAAGACCGTGAGAAAAATCGATATTCATATGTTCTGCTGCTTTGCTATACCTCCACACCGGCTCCCTGATTCGCTCTTAGGGACACCACCCTAAACACTGGGACAGATCATCTAAAGAGCGAATTCAACTGATCAGAGGTTAAACCGACGGCACTAAGCACTATGGCACATGAAAAGCTATACGTGGATACTAGTTCTCTACAAGACGTCGAGGTTTATCTCAAGTTCCATAAGTTTTCGGGGTTCGGGTGGGTTGTCTTTCGCTGTTTAAGGACAGGAGTCCAGTTTTGGTATTGGTGCTGACAAAAATCCATTCGAGAGCAATGTGAACAGGTTCTAATGATTGGCGTGAATTGATCAGCACACCGGTATTCAGAAAAAGAAACAACACAGGATTAGCGTAGTCAACATCGACTTTAAACTACTCACGGAAATTTTTATCCACCACCTGGTATGCTCTTTGGAAACACGTTTGAATATCAAAACTTGGTTCAGGCTTTGTAGGGTTTCGTTTGACAACTCTTCACCCATCGACAAGTTTAACTGTGGCTCAGGTGAGAAATCTTTTTAGCCTCAAGGTTCGAGTAAACATGCCGAGGCTGGGTTAGTGTTTACTGGATAGTTCAAAAACCTGGCCGATGCGTGCAAGAGATAAACAGAGATCACTGATTTCCAGTCAGCTCAATCTGTGCAGTATTGCGAAAGCCTGTTGGGACAACCACATTATCGTAAGGGAAAGGAATTGAGCACAAGGTAACCGTGGGAAGATATGGGATCAACCCTTATAGGCTATGTTGGCTGATACACGTGTTGCGCATAAACTCCTTTGGGGGTATACTGTTTGCTGAAACGAGTAGTAATTGATATCGGGTTGAGGGAAACCAGCCAATCACGTGACAGGAAAATATGCAATTTTCGATTACTGGAGTGAAGGTCGTAGGTAGTGTAAAACTACCTAGGCTGGACCCACGAAAACCATCCACTTTGGCGTTGAGGGTGTCAAACGATATTACCAAATGCCCCAATCAGTGGAGCTCTTGCATTCACTCTCTTCATTCTACTTAATTAATGTGCTTACAAAGTCTTTCTGCTTCAACTTTTCCTATTGAAAGACAACTAGAGCACCAATATACCTACTGAAAGGCACATCAATTCACGTTTCGGATTAATTTGGTGTGCAACCGGGAATTATCCACACAGGACTATTTCACGTTCTTTTATTATTTCAAAGTTTTGTGCCATCAACAGGGTTAAGGCGGTCCATCTGTTGTTGCGGTCGCCCCGTAATGTCACGCTTACCTGTTCCAGTCCCATCGAAATCACGACATCGTATGCTCTGATGACACAACAACCCTTATTTAGCCTGCTGATGGGACTGCAAGGCCTTTGGAAAGACATGGATGAAGTATATACCGAGAAGAGACAATGGGCATCAATCGAATAATACTGTCAAGGTCCATCAAACACCGATAGCTGTAGGTTCTAGGATCCGATCAATCCCCATTTGTTAACCTACGCGCATCAGTGCTCGCATTTTGTGAAAAGTCGTTTTAAATGACGACGAAGAAAGTAGCAACAATAGATCTTAGTTTCTCCCAACGAAAAAGAGTCACCTTATGATTTGATAACCGGCAATAAGGATTTGGTCTATGGGGAAAAGAAAATCTGCTTTAAGGTTAGTTGTGAGGAGGTAATAGGGGAGCAATTAAGATGTCATGCACTGTGGTACAGAATCCTTATTGTCAAGCATAGTGGGGGTCTAATTAAGGGACCTCTGGAAAAATCGAACAACTGTTACATCCTAATGATACATACCGCTATGAAACTCGTAGGCTACACGAGGGCTAAGGTACTTTCAGGTTGGTAAGCGATTCGTTCAGATAACACCTAATCTACGCGTTAATCTTTTATTTCTATCTTCCAAGTCATACTCTGTCCGCCGTGAGTTTTGCGCCATTGTGGATTGGGTATCGAGAATGAAACTCTTATACGGAAGTCGTTTTCTGGACATTCTTAGTACATGACCCAACCATCCACATCTGTGTAAGCTTATTTGTTGTTCCAGGAACTATACGTATCAACGGCGCCGAAACTCGCCTGAGGATATATTGGTTCCTGTCTTGTGATACCACCCTACTTGTGATATAGACGAAGATGAGAGTCGAAGGTCTTCTGCAAGCACTTCAGGTCCTCCTTCCTAAGGAGCCATGGTTTCGGAGCCATACAATAGTACAGCCCGCACGGAGCCTGGTGAACTCGACCTTTTAATTGAAGCGATAGACCCTTCTGACGCCGTAAGTGTCGTAAGCTGATGAAGGTTGATCTGGCCCTGACTATCTAGCAGTTATTTCGTCAGCTATACAGCCGTTATTGTTTATACAGCTTCTGAAATAATTAAATCGATCACAACCTCGAGGGTCTCATTCTGCAGTACCAGCGCAGGATAACAATCGGGAATATATTGATCATTACTGCACTTTGAGGGTGCGAAACGCATACGGAAGTATAAGACCACTTCTCATATTTATCTAGAGTGAGCTGCGCAGCCTGATGAGTTTCAAATAGCAGTACAATATCGTTTGCGTAGTCTAAATCGGTTAATCTTTCACCTGGTAAAGTTTCTACACCCGACTCATTCGAACCTCGAAACGTATGATCCATGATCAATAACGCCCTTCTTATGAAGGGCCGACAGTGGACAACCTTGACGGATACCACTGAGAGTCGGGATGGCATCGAACAGTTTTCCATATACTCTAACGCGACTTAAATTTTGTGTGTATAAAGCGCGCAAAACGTTAATGAACTTAGGAGGCACTCCACTCCATGTGCGTGCGCTGAAGAGACTAGATCTATCCACTGAATCGAAAGCACCTTTAGATAAAGAATACTGCGATACTAGTGCGACGGTATGCATGCCGTTGCTCCAGCACCTGTTGAAGTGTGAACAAATGATCTATACATCCTCTTCCTGGTCGAAACCCAGTCTGCAATTCCCTCGCAACGTGAGACACTGTAAGACAACCTAGGCTAATATTCTTGTTAAAACCGGAGTTAAGCTGATTCCCCTATGGTTCTCACATTCGTTTCCAGAACCCTTCTTGTATATGGGAACGACAAGTGATTCGCCCCAGTTGTCTGGGCGACCTCTTTTTCCCCGAAAAAAACAGGGGTTCACCGCCATCTTAAAAGAGTGTTGGAAGAATGCCGTCTGGACCAGGTGCTCGATATCTGTTCAACTTTTCGAGAGCGAGTTCGACTTCCGTGTCAGTTGGCGCGTCCAGGTTGACATTCCAAGTACTATCTGTCTCTGATGGTTCCACAAAGGGTTAGAGGCACATGGCCAGCTGAATTGTGTCCTAAAATATTCGACCCAGCGTTCTAAGCATTGTTGTTGGCAGCATATGGGTAAGCCATCAGCATTGGTAATAGTTTCGCTGACTATCGCTTTTCTAGGACATGTCTGGTGAATAAGCGTAAAAGTTTACGGTGTTACCCGTGGCACTACCTACCTCCATTTCTTGAACCATTTTCGTTCACTATGCCTCTCTATCGTTTCTTAAGAAGCAGCTTATTCTGCACTGGGATGCATTGTGCTCTGAGCCAGCAGGGATTTGCTTTCTCAATTCTAGTAGTTTAATGCTGCACTCAGAGATCCAATATTGATTATGATTGTGATTCAGTAAAGCCACATGTTGATTGTGCCGCATCGTGGATGGCCTCAGCAATGCTATTCCAATGAGACGTGACGTCTTCAGGTTGTGAGCTACTTTTGTTTTAGCTCATTCTGATAAACTTTTTTAACGTGTGGCTGAGTAAAGGATTCGCCGCTAAACGATGTACTGGTTTCTTATGGTTTCCAGGAAAGTTTAAACAGAATCGACATCGTATCAGGGCGTGATCTGATCGACGTAAATGTTCCAGAAGGAACGACAATCCATGATCGAACTATGCCATCTATAACTTACTGCAATATGGTCTATTTGAGTCCATGTGTGACTTTGATTAGCGGACGCCACGTTACAGTCCGGTGTTTCTTTCGTCTAAAAGCCGTACTACTGCGAAAGAGACGGTGAGTTGCACTTAAATGCAGTGAGCGTTCACCGTTATCCGTGCGTCGAGAATTAATGAGAAGGGTCCTCCTAACTGTGATTCAGAAGTGTTAAGCTTGCATACTTGAGCGTTCAGGTCACCCGCAACGATGACTATATTAAACTTTCTGCTTTTCCAAGAATAGTGTGGAGCTCCTGTTAAAACCGATCTTTCACTTCATCGCTACTACAGTCAGTAGGGGCGTAAGCGGACACTACGAAAAGACAGCGAGTCCTTTCGCAAATAGCACTGACTTTTGTGTAAGTTGCAAGCCGTACCGCACAAAGGCGACTACTTACAGGAATCCAATCTACAAGAGAAGCCTCGGCACTCAGCGTTTCACTCTAATTCATTGACTGGATCTTCAGAAGTGCGCAGACAAAACTGTGTAGAAGACGACGAAGCGACAATCTAGATACGGTACTAGGGTCCTGATTCAAGTTTTCGGTATACAGCAAACATCAATCGCTAAGGTATCTAATGTACGTGCTAATGCTGCCTGTTGGCCTACTTGTTTCAATGTACGCACGTTGAACGCAGCTGCATAAATATGGGAGTGAGGCTTCAATAGACCTTTGTAGGGAACATGGTCCAGTTCGGAATGCCTAGCACGGCTGTACGTATGTCACTCCTATAGCTGGGAGCTAGGGAAGACAAACTAATAACGGGGACTGGGGAGGGGCCGGAAGTTTATTTGAAGAAAAATGGGAAGGGTCAGCAGTAGCATGTTTTCGCTTATCCATTCCGCTGAAAGCAACAGATAAGGCGACCCTTTAAGCCTGCGCGACGGCCGATGCAGTATGAATTTTGTTTTATGCTCGATGTTCATTATTCATGGTTGTATGTGGGCTGGGATACTGCCAGGGTGCCCAAATCTAGACAAGAGAACGATTAGGGTTATCATCCAAAGCCTTGGCTAAAGAGCCTAACCGCAAGGCAGCGGGGATTTCAGCAGACCACAAAGGTGGGTGCGGGTTTTACAGAACGCGTCGCACACGCGTACTAACCTCAAACTTGGAGGATGACTGTGTTAGTCAAACCTCTATCCATGACCAACCTGGTATGAGAGGCTCTTTTGACGTCGTGATGACATCACCCAGGTACAGCTTAATGGGTCATTGAGGTACACAATCAGTCGCACCACGATAAGGTCCAGTCCCTTCCGACGGATAGTCGAATAGTAGAGTGGGACACAGCAGAAAGCTTTCGACCATTTGTTAGCCCACGATCGTTCAAATGGTTATTACGCGTTAAGCATTCTCATAGACCTTCGAAATGAAGTGTGTCCAACGTTTATGTTACAATGGCTACCTCGATTTTTAAAGAACAAATTGTGGAATAGAGTTTTTGACCTTATTTGAGTTAGAGATTGTTTACTCGATTTGAAGTTTGCTTTTCTAGAAATGTACCTTGCCTAATCTCTGTAAAACCATTACCCCGTTATTTATCATTTTAGAAACCTGGACCCGTACACGGAAACCGTATCCTTTTATTCTTATGTTCAAGTGAAGGTAGTACGTCTTCACGGTTGACATGTGAATTTTTCAAAGCATGTCCTCTGGTGTACCCCAAATAAAATATTAGATTAGGAGTTTGATTTATGGTATGACGTTCAGGTTGAACACCTGGAAAACTACTACAGGCCGGTTCCTTAATTCTACATCTTGCAAACGTTTCATAAAATTCTTGCTTGTTTTCTTTTATGAAAGTTGACAGCCGTGAATTCTCTCACGAAGAGGAAACTGTGAATATCATCACTTGCTTTTTCGATTTGGATTGATCAATACTACCTGACGTTGACATTCTAAGTTTATTCACATTCGTGCAACTTTTTCTGTGGTTAGGTAATCTTCAATCTCCCGCAGTCCTTGACAGGAAATAAAAAATCCAGTTGCTGTCACATTCTTCGAGTTTATTGCACTGTAAAGAGACTTGTATTGGTATATAACCAACATTTCAGCCAATAAAACAGTCATGCCCCTTCAATACATACAACAATTGTGTTATGGTGAATGCGAGAGTCAAGAGCACTGGTTAAATCGATAGTATCCAAAGAGAATGCGAATGTCTGAGCTCATGACGGATAGAACAGTCTTTTTAAACAACGGTGAGTGACGGGTCTTTGTGCCAACCGGCCCGTTTTCTTGTTCTTATTACGATGGCGTTTTCTTAATGCTCCAACTTGAGATTTAAGTGAGTGACGGTGTGAATGTGTCAAGTCCCTTGAAATATAACGGTTCCTCTCTGGATTCTTGTAGCGTATAAACATGTGTTTGGAAAACCAATTCATGGAGGACAGGTCGTTCAAAAAGCCAGGCACGTTGTGTATGCCGTTCTGGGTCCATCGAATAAGTAAAGTGGATAAGGCTTTTCCATCGCTTTATTAGTATCACAGTTGTATCCTGGCGATTCCTTTACAAGTTCTCTCTCAGTATAGCATAAGCTTTTACCTACACTACTTGTCAACTGGCCGGAGCATATGCAAGTATAGAATCCCCACACTCACAGCTTTCAAAACGAGTGAACCAGTGGCTCAAGAGATTACTCATGAATATACAAGATGCAATCCCCCACCCAAGTTGTCTGTCAATACATGTGGGCGCCTAATGGGTTACATGATGGCTAAATCGGAGGGACGTGGAGTCGAGTGGCATGGTCATGTAACAGCATTATCAGTGGCTCCTGAATATCGGCGTCTGGGATTGGCAACCACAGTTGATGCTTGATTTGGAGGAAACTTCTGAAAGGTGACCCATACGTGGTTGTCTGGCTTCAGTTGTTTCTACCGTAACAATGCAAATAGCCTCCAATGTTTGTTTTGTTGTTTTTATTCAGGAAACGCTGCTACTACGTCGATCTCTTCGTTCGTGCATCCAATAAATTGGGACTCGAGATTTACACGAAGCTGGGTTACACGATTTACCGCCGAGTACTGAACGACTATTGGGGTAACGTGAAGATGAGGACGCTTTCGGTAAGCTTCTTAAGTGATCACCATGTTTTTGCTAACCTTAAGTGAATATATATATATATATATATGAAAACACTTCACAAGCTTAGTTGGCTAGAATACGGGCTCCCCGGGGTTTACACACAAGCATCTAAGCCACATATACCCAATGACGGCTCCACGACAGGGGCGGGTCTCTGGCGCCCTAAAACCAGATACTCGGGTAGATGGAACCCGTTAGCCTTGTAAGGCTATCCATCTAGGAGAAGGAAAACTCCGACGCAAACCCCCGCAATCCTCACACTACCTGCTGCCTTGTAGATCGCACTTGGCTGTGCAAAGGCTAGAGGTGCATCCTCGAACAAAATGCCAGATGGTGGCTGGAGACTCCATCTGTACCCACAACTCCGACGAAACCTCATGAAATCTCTTGTGAACACATATACAGAGATATCATTGAGGCCGGCTAATCCATGAATGGAGAGTGCCGATACAAGTACAAGTATCTAAGCCCTTACCGATTACCTGGGAGTCCACGAAACGAGGACCATCAGGTTACTGCCATACATGGAACAAAGTTAATGCATCCGGACTATTCCTTCAATGCATAGCTTCTCCATCTTCATTCCACCCACCCACCCAGAAAATTCAGCTATAGCATGCTTCCCACTATCGGCGAACGAAACTGCAGAAACAGAAACTACCCTACATCTATGTTTGAATGCCTATTCGAGTGCATGAGAGTAATCGTTTCGTGACTACTGTGAATGTACGGTACCAGATCCTAAACTCGTTACCCGTACTTGGGATGCTGCTTGTGTAAAGTTCTTCAGAGTTAATTGTGTACTCGTATGTCGTGGTGTACAGGACCATTGATGGGAGCAAAAGACGAAAATCACTTGGCTATCTTTCGTTTTCTAGTCAAATAAACAGCGATGTTCATAAAATGAAGTGTTCAACTTTACATGGTGTTGCTTCTAACTCTTTCTTGTGTGGTTTACAACTGTCATTCTTATTGCGGCTCAAAACTACTCACCAGATTTCCAAACTACGACCTAGTGATCCTTTCTTGGTCAGCATTCGACTTTTACGTTTACGTCAGGTTGTTTGACTACGGGCGCCGTTATCCGCGCTCGTTTCATCCTTAAAACACTTTACCATGCGTCGGGCATCTTTACACGGGGTTGCGTGCATGGTTCATTGGATGCATCAAACAATTTAATTACTGAATAACTGTCAGAATGTCCTCCTTGAAGGGTCGCTTTGATCTTTAGAGTATATTGAATTCCGAGTCACTAAGGCGTTCCTTAGCAACAACACAGATGTCATTTGCTAATCCTGCAAAGGCGTGCGCAGTAAAAATGAAGAGTAACTCGCCACTTTCGTTACTTCCACGATGCTTATCTTGTAAACCGTTAGGACTCAGGTTTACGATTAGAGTTGTAAATTTGCGGTTTAATGAGATACCACTACTACTACTACCGTCTATATAACCCTTACAATATTCTTTTATACAACCTCAGATATGCGCAAAGCTCTGTCAGCCGACGTGGACAAACGTTCTGTGATTCCGATGACAAGAGCAGTCCGTCCCGAAGAACTGGAACATCCTTGAGCTCGTTTATGCAACAGCAGTCTGTTAGATAACAACTTCCTGCCCCAATGACAGAAAAACTCATGTTTTGATGAAACGGTATATTGTTTACGAAAATCAGAAAAATAAAACGATATGAACCAGATCATTATCGAATATTATTTCTTCTGAAACCGAAACAAAAGTGAAAGTGAGCTCAATAGAAATAAGTCTCAGCTTATTTGTACGAGGCTTCAAAGGAATTGAAATGGATGCGTTAGCCGATCTAATCTCCGAACCGACTTCCTATGGAAGTTCCAGGGACGGTCCCGCTGTCAGTAGTACTTTCCTTGTAGCTAGAATTGTTCAATTATAGTTCCGTTGTACAGCACAGTCGACAGGTTAACAGGTGAGAATTGTTCGCTCATCCCTATCACTGAACAATGCACAAGCGCTCTGCTGTCAGCTTTAGGTTCACTCAAGTCACCGAACTTACTACTTTACTTACGGCGACTAACTCCTGTGAGAGGATTAAGATAAAGTCGCCTCGTGGGAACGGGTGCGTAGTTCTGTTCCGTGAGTTTGATTCATTATTATAACGGTATTTCGAGTAAGTTAGCCTCCAGTAGCTTCACTCATATTGGGCAGCTATTAGCAAGCTGTTCGCTGGAAACGATCAATTCAGTAACAGCGAGCGTTGTTTGCATATGCTTTTTCGATATACAATGGATGTGTTCGGTACGTCCGTTATCCATCACGCTGGTGCCGCGTAATTAGTTAAGTACTGAATTTAATGGTTTCTCACGTAATACTAGTTGGACTCAGTACCAGATAATTAACTGCGTTATTGCAACAAGTGTGCAACCTGGTACCGCTAATTAGTAAGTGATTTATGAGAACTCTCGGTTGAGACCGAAGCTAGCGAAAATATCTTCTAGTAAGGTGAAGCTGTGAGAGGTTGGGGGTCGTCAGGGAATTATATGGCCACCACGCGCACTACTACTTTGTGTTTAAAGCTGAGCCCATTGGCGATTTTCACTTGTGAATACATGAGTTAATGTCTCATTTGACTTTGTCTGTTATCACTGTACTTGACAGAGAATGGTAAATGCACTAATACTGGAACCAAACGATTCATGCAAAAGTATCTTTCTAATTGATGACCATCTGACTGGCAGGAATAAGCCCACTAAAAGCGCAGAGGTTTGACCATATCGTCAGTTGGCTTGATAAAATTTAATTAATCATCAAACAAAGAAAACCTTGTGTCATACACTCCACAACTTACCTGTACCAGTTGCGTGAATTCACATATTCGAACGAGAACACATCGGGGATGTCGGTAAAATCTTGAAGCAAGAAAAGCCGCCCAATTCGTCTGAATGCGGGTGGGAAAACAGACAATTTCAAGGATAATGCTGGAAACAACAAAAATGTTCCCAAAGAAGAGCAGCAACCAGACTTCTGTGGGGAGTCTATATAACTTGAATGAAGTAATAATAGGTATGCCTAAAAGAAGGGACCTAAAGTTCAATATTCTTATGGTATTTGAAAAATGTACTGCTTCACTTCCGCAAAGATCCATACTTTTAAAGCAATGATCTATCGTAAGAGGGAGGAACATCGGAATTAAGTTTCATCCAGCATATCTCAAGGAAGTAGTGAACAGCTGTTTCACGGTGATGTAGAGATTAAGAAGTTCGCTCCGTAACATCGAGGTATCAGTTCGGAGGCTGGTTCTCGCTATGACAAATTCATGATTATTGAGATACAGTATTCAACCTGTAACTCATCCATATCGGTGAACGAAACTGCAGCAGCAGAAACCACTGTACATTCAGTACACGGTTTCATCGCTGTTCTTGATGATGATGACGATGCTTCTCGCTAGATTACCATCGCATGCACCAGTCCAGGCTTGGGCAACCTGACGGTATCTTGGCATTTTTACTACCTACGTATCGCATGGCAGTATGCATGAAAAAAACGTGACATTTACTGAATTTGGATTTTCGCCCTCATTTGTCGAACCTCATAATGAAGTCAGATGCACACTTGCAAGTCAATCATATGTAGAATATTGACCTTCGGTCCACCATAAGAACACACATTGAAGTGAATGCAAGAAAAATGTCGCCGTGTGCTATCGTAGGTAAACTTATGCACCAACCTGTAAAACTGAAAAGTAAGAAACTGGAGGTGGCAGGCGTTTAAGTCCAAGTAGTCCCAGCTCAATGAGATGAGCGAAAATTTTTCCTTGTTATTCTCACAAACCACTGCCGTATTTATGCTGTCTCCAAACGCCTTAGCATGGTCGGGAGCGGGTAATTCAAGTAACAGGTAAAGCTGACTTGCGTGCCTTATAAAATACTCCCAGTGGCCTGGCGTCTCACAAAGCCTGTGCTGAGGAAGTCCTACTCACTGCCTTCTGGTGGCTGAAGACGTTTCCACTAAAGTGAGAGGTCGAAAGCGGGTGTCCCGCGCTATAACGCGGCTGACGGCCCATTGGTTGACCGTCTAGGGAAGTTGGCTAAACCCTGATTCCAAACCATCCACGGCGACGACGAAGAACATCTCCGGCGGACTGGGTGAATGAGATCCAAGTGGTCCACCAGCCACGATGGCGGTTCTGTTCGACGGCTCACCGCTTTTCTACTGCTGCCTTGCAGTTTGCACTTGGTTGTGCGAAGGCTAGAGGTGCACCCTCGAATAAAAAGCCGTGCAGCGCTGGGGACGTTGATCGTAAAAATTACCATGTTACTCCAAATTCAAATGTCGAACCAAATATGCCATTCATGCTACGACGTCCCTCATCATCATCATCATCATGAAAAGCGATGAAACCGTGTACTGGAGGCGATGCACTCTGTGTTGGCTCAGCGACCAGGGTTACCAGCTGTGCCAAACTCGCAGCGGATCGTTGTACATGTATGGTCGCGGTTCGGGACCGTTTTGGAGCCGACTTGTCCTGCACAGGAGAATGTCGACATAAAGTAAGTAAGTATTTATACTATAAGTAGGCTTAAACAGGTACACGCACACTTGGCTGAGCCACCATCTCAGAGGGCTGTAAAATGACAGGCCTAAAAGATAATTATTATCGCTCTAATTATTGTACTCCGTGGCCTATCTATTTCTGTTCACTTGGAAGAAAGTATCATTGATATCCAAAACTTAAAAAACGACGGAATATAAGTGAACATAGACGTTTCATAACAATATAGAAAGGCAACAGGTATGTTAAAAATGTTTGCTTCCGATATTTTCTGAAGGTATCCTTAGGAAAACAGAAAGAACACCAAGGTCGTCCATCACCGTACAATTCAGTGTCCTCAACCAACGACAGTCGCAATCCTGAGGACGGGAGTCGAGTGTCACCAACTGTGAACGAACCTACGGTTAGCAGTTGTCATGGTTTGTTACCCTAACGGATTCTTCAAACTGGGCCTAAAAATACACAATACGATATGAGATAGGCTAACACCCGTAAAACGTGTCCGAGCTAACTGAGCAGCTGTTGGATAAAACAAATATCGGACTATATCGTTCGGAATGCACTCTTTCCAATACATGGGCGATATTCCGAAAACAGCTGTCATCAAAGGTTAAGCCAACAAGCGTCTCCAGCACGGAGATATCAGTATTTGCAACGTCAAACGACACTACTATTCGCGCATTGTTATTGTATGTTTGCATGTCGACATCGTATATAGTGAACAAGAAGTAAGAATGCGTCATGACACGATTGTCTCAAACTTAGGATCATTCTAGTGAGAAACGTGCGTATTTATCAGCGGGATATCGTGGATCACGAAGCATGCAGCTGCCATCATGACACTTTCCAAGTCAGAGGTGAAAGAGGCTGGTAGAGACCAGCCTTAGGTCCTCAAGCAACAGAGTTTTTACAGGCTACGGGGTAGGTCATCATCATCATTGACAGCAATATACTGGTATAAAATAACAGTACTTCACTGCCATACAACCATGTAAACTTGCCTCGTTTCTGAACTGTGAAAGAGGTGGAAGGGGAACGGGACCTGGATTACAAAACTACATCCTCATATTGAAGAATTCACAAGCATTCACCAGGTGCCTACACCTGTCCACATGCGTGCAAAATGCCTTTCGGATTGAGGGCAAGCCGGCATCAGCGAGACAGCTTCCTTGCGGCTTTCACTGCCCCTGCGTCATTTCAAGCATGCTTCTCAACCGAAATGGCCACCATACCACAGACATAGCTTATAGAGAACCCTCAACTAGCGCGTGACAGCAAGTACGCCACTGTGCTCGGTTGAAAGCCATGTCCCGTAGTGTTTCCAGCCAAACGTTAGGAGAATCACGTGGACCCCATCCTGGTAGACGACTCGGTCCGATAACACCCAACCTACGCGTATAATCCCTCATTTCTTTCTTCCATGTTATGCGCTGCCCACCTGAAGCCTTTAGCCAACCCGGATTATGGACAGCGAATAAAACCCTATACGGAAGCCGTTGACTAGGCATTCGTAGTACATGTCCTAACCATCTACATTTACGCAAATTAATCTCCTGTTCTAATGAGGTGTGTTTATCAACAGTGCCGAAAACACGACTAAGTATATCTTGATTCCTTATCCTCTGCCGCCACCCTATATGCGTTATAGTACGTAGACAACGAAAATCGAAGGTCTGTAAGCGCTTTATGTCTTCCTTTCTAAGTGGCCATGTTTCAGAGCCATAAAGTGGAATAGCTCGAACAGTAGCCTTGTAAACACGACCTTTAAGCGGAAGAGACAGACCTTTCTGACGCCATAAGTGGCGTAAGCTGATAAATGTTGCTCTAGCTTTAGCGATTCTAGCAGAAATCTCGTTAACCACACAGCCATTACAGGTTATGCAGCTTACCAAGTAAGTAAATTGGTCAACAACCTCGAGGACTTCATTTTGTAACATAAGTGCAGGGTCACCGTCCAGAAGATCTTGGTGCATCACTTTACATTTTGAGGGGGCGAAGCGCATGCCAAACGATGATGCGACTTCGGATATTTTGTCCAGTTTTGATTGAGCATCCTCAGGAGTTTTGAATAGGAGTACGATGTCGTCTGCATACTCCAAGTCGCTTAACTTATCCCCAGGTAAAACCTCTACACCCGATGTATTTAAACCTCGAAGTGTACAGTGCATGATTGAATCAATAACGAAGTTGAAAAGGAAGGGTGACAATGGACAGCCCTGACAGACTCCACTGAAAGTTGTAAACTCACTGGACACATCCTTATATACTCTAACTCGACCGGACGTGCGTGCATATAAAGCACGAAGGACGCCTATGTACTTTGGAGGCACTCCACTCAGTGAGAGTGCACTGAAGAGACGTGATCTGTCTACCGAGTCGAACGCACCCTTGAAATCAAGAAACACAGCAATGGTTGGGCGACGGTATGTATGACGCATTTCTAACACTTGACGAAATGTGAAAATGTGGTCTATGCATCCCTTACCTGGTCGGAAACCAGCCTGCTCTTCCCTGATCAGTAGTTCCCGTGATGGCGTTAGACGACTCAAAATGATAGAAGCTAGTATTCGTGTCACGACTGGGGTTAAACTAATTCCCCTATGATTCTCACATTCACTTCGCGAACCTTTCTTATAAATGGGAATGATGAGGGATTCGCCCCAGTTGTTCGGAACGGCCTCTTAATCCCATATATTCCGGAAGAGTTGTGTTAGGCTACGACAGAGCACTTTCCCAGCGTCCTTAAATAGCTCTGCTAGTAGGTTGTCTGGATCGGGTGCTCGACACCTCTCGAGTTTGTTGATGGCGATTTGTATTTCATCTTCAGAAGGCGCATCTAAATTGACTTTCCAATAAGCTTCGGCAATGGGCGGTTGCGCCAAAGGGATAGGGGCGTCAGGTCAACAGAACTGCGATTTAAAATAATCAGCCCAACGTTCTAAACGTTGCTTAAGGTTGTATATCGGCGATCCCTCATCATATTTAATAGTTTCACTGACGGATGGTTTTTTGGAGCCCGTTTGCCGAACGAGGCGGAAGAGCATGCGAGAATTGCCTGCGGCATTAGCAACTTCCCTTTCCTGTACTTTTGCTGCCCACCAAGCCTCCCGGTCTCTTCGTAAGCTATTTTTAGTTGCTTCCTTATTGTTCGTCGAAAAGTATTGTATGCTGAGCCAGCAGGAATCTGCTTTCGCAATTCTAATAGCTTCATACTGTCCTCAGATATCCAGTGTCGGTTGCTCCGTGAGTCAGTAGGACCACATGTTGTTTGCGCTGCAGTGTGTATCGCCTTAGCGATGTTGTTCCAATGGGAATCGAGGTCCTCAGGTGCAATGTTTTGTAACCTTCTTTCTAGTTCATTTTGGTAACTTAACTTTACTTGGAGTTGGAGTAGTCGGTTCACAGCTAAACGTGGCAGCTGCTTTCTGCGATTACCTGGAAAATTCAATTGGAATCTACATCGAATAAGGGCATGATCTGAATCTACGTAAGTGTCCCAAAAGGAACTGCACTCCATTAGAGAACCACGCCATCTATAGCTTACGGCAATATGGTCAATCTGGGTCCAGGATTGTTCTAGATTCGGTGGGTGCCATGTTACGGTATGACGCTTTTTACGTCTAAAGGCTTTACTGCTCAGAAAAAGACCATGTGTTGCGAACAAATGCAGTAGGCGCTCACCATTATCAGTGCGTCGGGAACTTAAGGCAAATGACCCGCCTAATTGTAACTCCGATGCGTCAAGTTTGCCTACTTGAGCGTTCATATCACCAGCAAGTAGGACAATATCTGAACTTTTCGCCAAGTGTAGAAGTACATTCAGCTCCTGGTAGAACTAGTCTTTTTAAAATCAGACAGCTGTCACATCCTTACGATGCATGCTGCCATGCAACCCGTAGGCTGCACGAGGGCTGAGATACTGTCAGGTTGCCCAGGCCTAGACAGGAGCACACGAAGTTCAGTGGCCCGGCTGGGGTTCGAACCGGGGACCTTCAGGTTGCAAGTTCAATGCTCTAACCACTGAGCCATCGTGGCTCAACTAGTCTTTTACAGTATCAGAATCTGTATCTGTGGGAGCGTATGCAGATATCACGAAAAGGCAGCGAGTGATCTTTCGTAGGGCGTTAATCTTAATGGAAGTAGCTAGTCGTACTGCACATAGGCGATTGCTCACTGGAATCCAGTCTACAAGTGAAGCCTCTGCAAGTGGACTAAGGACAATGCCTACACCAGCGTTCCCCTTAGTTTCGGAAATGGGGTCACCGGAAGTACAGAGTCGGTAGCGGATAGATGACGAGGGAGTGGACATCTCAACTAGAGTACTAAGGTCCTGAATTCTAGTTTCTGACAGACAACAGACATCGATTTTCAAGGTGTCTAATGTGCGAGCTAAGGCCATCTGTTGGCCCGCTTGTTTCAAGGTACGGACGTTAAAAGCAGCTATATATACCGATGAATGGGGCTTAAAAAGGCCTTGCGACGGAACAATGGCCTGCAAAGTGGATGTACTGGTGCCACTCCTAACGCTGGGAGCTAGGTAAGACAAACTAGTAATAGGTACTGGGGAGGGGCTCGAAATTTTATATGAGGAAAGATGGGAAGGGTCAGCAGTAACATGTTTTCGTTTATCCGCTTACTGGATGCAGCAGATAAGGCGACCCTTTTAAGCCTGGGCGAAGGCCGATGCAGTATGGGAAAATCTTTATTTTTAATATTCATGGTTGTACGTGGGCTGAGATACTGCCGGGGCGCCCAAACCTAGACAGGAGAACGATTAGGGTTCTCATCCAAAGCCTTTGGCTAAAGAGCCTAACCGCAAGGCAGCGGGGATTTCGGTAGACCACAAAGGTGGACGGTGTTTTACAGAACGCGTCGCCACACGCGAACCAACCTCCAACTTGGAGGATGAGATTGTGTTAGTCAGACCTCTATCCATTGATCAACCTGGTATGAGAGATTTTATTGATGTAATGTACATCACCCAGTATAGCTCAATGGGTTAATGAGGTACGCAAACCGTCGCACCACGATAAGGTCCAGTCTCTGAGCGACGGACGGGGTAGGTATATAGCATAATAATTAAACTAGCGTTTAACATTTATAGTTTGCGTTAGTTTCAGCTCCTTTTCGATTAATTCTCTGGAAAAAACCTGGAACGGATTACCTGAGAAAGTGAGAACATTAATCCAACCCCCCTCACTATATACCATCCTCACTAGCATTAATAACTAACATTAATCCCAGTATAACTACGAAAAATTCCTCCTTTCAAGCGAGTATAATATTTGCGCTACTGTCGCAGCAAGGCAGGTCAGGCAACCTAATGGCTGGTATACAGAGTGGATGTGTACTTGGCTCTTCAAATGACAACAAAGGATCATACACAACACTAGAATGTTAAGTGGAAGTAAGATGCACTCACGAGTCACAGATACGCGGAAAGTATGGCGTTAGAATAGCGTTGACAAGGATGAACCAAACCAACCCAAGGAAAGCGCCTAAAACGTAACCAATGTAGACTTGATCCAGGCTATGGTACAACAAGTATAACCTGAAATCGCAATTCAGAACAAGTGGGAAGCTTACCTGCTGTAACATGTAAGCCAGGAGGTTGCCACACAGATAGCACAAAGTAAATAGCGCCACTTTCGGTCGATCGAATTTTTACGAAGCCTAACTGGTTGAAGGGCCTGTTGGGCACTGAATCTTACCTCACCAATAGAAAGAAGAGAGAATACACACAGAAAAAACCCATAAATTGCGAATGACTTGAAGGCATTCCGTAGGTAGTTAATTTAGCATAATCTGAACGAAGCTCAATGAAAAAATGTTTTAAGGTGCTTACAAGGTACATCAGGACGCGGATGCTTGAGCACACGTTTGACTATAGAATTCACGAATTCACTAAAAAGCACACCACCAAACAAACATATCTACTATGACAAAGTTGATCAACCTTCAACTAGTTACCGTATGTAGGTCGCGCCGGAAGCATACTAACGTCGCTAAAGAAACAATAATGACCAAAGGAATGGTACTGAAGGATGCAAGTACTTTTGCAACGGCGTCTCCTAAGAAGAAATGAGTAGTAGTAGCAACATACTAACCTTTGGGGTAGACCAAATGGAGTAAATTCATCTGTTTCCAGTCGCCATCTGATTCCATGTCCAATCAGAAGGTCTTGATGAAAGAAGAGATGAATGAAACTAAGAATCATCGGCCAAAGGCGATGGAAACAGTTGTGAACTGACGGAGTATATGGTTCACGAGAGAGAGTTGCATAAAGAACAAAATTTGTCCGATGTACACAAAATTGAACTTTCTGCACCAGCTAAAACTCTAGTTACGAGGGTGCCAGTATCACTGTCCTCGGTTGACCCATAAATCTACAGTCGTTTCTGAAGACAAACCTATGGTTTAATTGAGCAGGGGAAGGTTTCATTTGTAATTGTCAGGGTGATTCACCACCATTGATCGTTGATCAATGCTGTTCAGCAGCTTACTTGCCTTTATTTGTAGCGATACATTTCGTGTGAATAAGCCAACCTCAAGGTCTCTAGTAAACGCTCTCACTTCTGTATGATTCTGGTTTATATCACAAGTAATATGGAACTATTCCCACCTCCAGCGTGGGCCACGGTGGTTCAGTGGCCTGAGTTATGGTTCTGTCCCTGATTCGAGTCCCGTCCGAGCCATTAGACCTCGTGTGTTGCTGTCTAGGCTTGGGCAACCTAATAGTATCTCAGCCCTTGTACAATGTCGTGATGACTTTCCCCCGACTTGTGGTAGACGTAACGAAACTTCCACATCAGTCTCACGCGGTGAAAGGATGAATTCCAGAGAAGATGAACTTTCTTTATGCCGTCTTGTTGGCTGAGTAACATGCTGAATCAGGCAGAGGTCCAATATGGTATCAATCAACTGACGGAAATATGCATCCGCTCTTAGAAAGCAACATTGATTGAGCCAGTCAAAGTTAGGTATATTAAAGTTTCTAATAACCAAACAATAACCTCCGCTCACATACGTTACCAATTGCTCAATTAAAGCACTTCGGCAGGCACCAAGCGCCGAGTTTCATAACCACCCTTAGCTAACTTCACACGACACCGTACACTTTCAAAGTATCCCTCCGGATCAGGATACGACAAAATCAATGTAGATGGAATGTCCTCATGTGTGAAAATCATTACACGGCCACCTTTCTTTGAGCTTGATCTAGCGCAGCGAAGTATATTGTAATCAGGGACTTACACTTCGGGATATAGCCACGTTTCAGTCAGCACCAACATCGCCGGCCCATAGTCATTGATAATGTGAAGCACCTCGTCCATTTTTTCAGTACACTACGGATGTTCGTGTACATGATCTGGGATCCAATATGAGACATAGAGACGGCAGGACCATCTTTTACAGTCATCTTATTCGAACTTATTCGTGTATAGTTTCTAGTTGTACAGACCAGTATTTTCATGGACCGTAGTATTGGTCTCTATTGTAGTCTTGGTCGCCGGTGGATAATATGGATCATACACAACAAAATATGACTCATTCTATGCGCACATGTTCTGTATCCACTTCACGGTCTTCAAATTCCCCCTCATCGTTGTATCCACCTCCTTTCTCTGCTCACCATTCTTGTTTCTCGTATCCTTTTCCTCAGGGTCTAAACCATAAGGCGTCCGTTATTTCTCATGCAAAACGACAGACTACTGATGGAACATTTCTACGCCCCCGTTCGCCATTCAAACTAGCTTCTTATAACGTGCGAACGCTAATGCGAATACGTCAACAAAGTGGGCTTGCTCGTACGCTTGAAACCCTTTCTATCGATGTCTGCTGTCTTAGTGAGACTCGGATTCAAGACTCTAGCAGTGTTGTACGGTTGACATCCCCCGGCCCGTCTCATTCCACATTTCACATACGGCTCTCCGGAGATCCTGAGGCTGAAACAACGGGTCAAGCTGGGGTCGGTGTGGCGCTCAATTGTAGGGCAGAGGCGGCTTTGCAAGAGTGGATTCCAGTAAGCAGCCGCCTCTGTGCTGTAAGGCTTAAAGGTTCGTGCCAGGTGAGCAAATGTAGCTCTGACAAGCGTTCTTTGTTTGTCATTTCTTCGTATGCTCCAACTGACTGTAGCCCTGATACAGTTAAGGATAACTTTTAACTCCAATTGCACGAACTTTTGAACAAGGCTCGTAAGACAGATATTATAATGCTTGCTGAAGACTTGAATGCCAGAGTAGGTAGGCTGAATTCGTCTGGAGCGCATCTGGGAGGTCCTTTTGGTCTCGACACGTGTCGGTCGGACAACGGGGAAAGACTGCTTCAAGTTTGTGCTGATCACGGCCTTTTCCTGGTGTCTACTAACTTGCGGCACTCCAAAACCCGTTCTGCTACTTGTCGGCCTCCTTCGACGAATCAGCCTTGGACTCAAATCGATCACATAGCAGTGAGCTATCGATGGCGAGGATTCGTTTTCGATTGTAGGTCTTATTGGAACATCTCTGTAGAATCCGACCACGCATTAGTTTGTACCAAGGTTACGATGCGGTTTGGCGGGCATCCGAAACGTAACGTCACTCGCTTGAATGTTAGTAATCTTGCTCGACAGGAAGTGCTTACTAACTATCGGAGCGCTCTGTCAGACAAACTCTCCTCTCAATCACCAGAAAACATCAGTGACCACTGGTCATGTATTCGAAACGCTCTGTATGATGCTGGTCTAGAAAGCTGTGGGCTTACCAAACGCGAAACCTCCTCCTGGATCTCCGCGCACTCCCTCAAACTTCTGGATGCTCGCCGCTTGATACCAGCTGGGAGCGACCATAGAGGGAAGCGTGTGTTCCTCACTCACCAATTAACCGCAAATTTGAAAGAGGACAGAGAGATCTGGTGGTCTCAGCGTGCATCCGAGATGGAAACTGCTAGTTCCACCGGGAATATGCGGAAATTATTTCAGCTAGTTCATGCCACTGGTAAGCGTAAGCCTGGTGTTAGTGAAACCATCTACGCAGCAAACGGTTCACCCGTGACTGACCTTCATAGACGATTGGAACGCTGGGCCGAGTACTTTAAATCGGAATTTAACTGGCCTGCTGCATTGGTACCTGAAACGCGCAGTAAAAACAGTGCTCCATTCCCCGTGTACATCGACCCTCCAACTGAAAAGGAGACCCGTAAGGAACTCCAGCTACTGAAGCGGCATCGGGCTTCCGGTCCAGACAACCTTCCTCCAGCTCTTTTTATAGACAGTGGCGAGTGTGTTACGAGAGAACTAACCGTGTTGCTCTCCCAGATATGAAGTAATGAAGAAGTGCCTCCATCCTGGGGCGCCATTATAGTCCCAGTTTTTAAGAGGGGTTCTGGGAATCTCTGTTCCAATCATCGGGGAATTAGTTTGATTTCTGTCGCGTCCAAGCTCATGATGTGCATAATGCTCCGTAGGTTGTCGCCACCACGGGAACAGCAAATTCGGGAGGAACAAGCTGGGTTCCGCTCAGGGCGGGGTTGTGTTGATCAGATCTTCACCCTCCGCTTGCTGCTTGAACAGCGCCATTTGTATCGCAAACCGACTATGGTTGTTTTTCTGGACATTCGTGCAGCCTTCGAAACTATTGATAGAACAGGGGTTATGGGACTTCTTGTTGAGAAACGGTGTGCCCACGAAATTTGTGAATATCCTGAGATCTCTGTATTCCAATACCTCGGCACTAGTTAGGACTTATGGTCAATTGTCTTCATCGTTTGAAGTCTCGAGTGGTGTTCGACAGGGCTCTCCTATCTCACCATTTCTCTTCAACTTCGCAGTAGATGATATTCTAAAGTCGGCATTAGGGGGGCTCGATAACTGCGGCGTTGAACTGCTTCCTGGTAACAAAGTCTCTGACTTAGACTATGCTGATGACATCGCCTTGCTTAGTGACAACCCACATGTTGTTCAAACTGCCTTGAACCGCTTGGCGATCGAAGCTAGCCTTTTCGGCATGTTCTTCGACCCCACCAAAAGTAAGGTGTTACTACAAGATTGGCAGGACCCTGTACCTGCGCTTACCGTCAATGATGAGCAGCTTGAAGTTGTGAATAAGTTTGTTTACCTAGGAAGTTGTATAGAATCTGGTGGCTGTGTTGGAGAAGAGATCACTCTCCGCATCGCAAAGGCTAGATTAGCTTTCGCCAACTTAAAACATTTGTGGCGCCGTCGCGACATATCACTCGCCCTCAAAGGGCATGTGTATAACGCTTCTGTCTGCGCGGTCCTGCTGTAAGGCTGCGAATCCTGGTCGCTCCGCGCTGAAGACGCCCAACGTATATCAACCTTCGATCATCGCTGCCTTCGAAGCATAGCTCGAATATGGTGGCAACACCGCATTCCGAATGATGTAGTCTGACAGAGGGTTTTTGGTTTATCTAACCGTTCAATCTGCGACATCATATCGCTTCATAGGCTTAGATGGCTAGGATATGTCTTACGAATGCTGGATCATCGCTTACCGAACCGTGTTTTGTTTGCAGTTCCCGGACCG
>JBBHEA010000266.1:20000-23941 GCA_038088235.1 Zacco platypus | reverse complement strand
CCTACCTCCGTGGAGATATGAGTCAAAAACCACCGCGCGTCGCAGGTCACCAGCCCCGCGCTGAGGGCTTTAAAAATTCATATCTCGGGGACCCGTGGAGCTATTCTCCCAGGCCAGGGCTCATTTTAACCGTACTAACCCCTTCTTATTAGGGAATAAATTTGGAGTCATTACACCCTACCTCCGTGGAGATATGAGTCAAAAACCACCGCGCGTCGCAGGTCACCAGCCCCGCGCTGAGGGCTTTAAAAATTCATATCTCGGGGACCCGTGGAGCTATTCTCCCAGGCCAGGGCTCATTTTAACCGTACTAACCCCTTCTTATTAGGGAATAAATTTGGAGTCATTACACCCTACCTCCGTGGAGATATGAGTCAAAAACCACCGCGCGTCGCAGGTCACCAGCCCCGCGCTGAGGGCTTTAAAAATTCATATCTCGGGGACCCGTGGAGCTATTCTCCCAGGCCAGGGCTCATTTTAACCGTACTAACCCCACCTTACTTGGGTACAAATATGGAGTCACTACCCCCTACCTCCGGGGAGATATCTGTCAAAAACCACCGCGCGTCGCAGGGCACCAGCCCCGCGCTGAGGGCTTTAAAAATCCATATCTCGGGGACCCATTAGGCAATCCTCCCAGGCCTGGGCTCATTTTAACCGTGCTAACCCCACCTTACTTGGGTACAAATATGGAGTCACTACCCCCTACCTCCGGGGAGATATGAGTCAAAAACCGCCCCGCGTTGCAGGTCACCAGCCCCGCGCTGAGGGCTTTAAAAATCCATATCTCGGGGACCCATTAGGCAATCCTCCCAGGTCTGGGCTCATTTTAACCGTGCTAACCCCACCTTACTTGGGTACAAATATGGAGTCACTACCCCCTACCTCCGGGGAGATATCTGTCAAAAACCACCGCGCGTCGCAGGGCACCAGCCCCGCGCTGAGGGCTTTAAAAATCCATATCTCGGGGACCCATTAGGCAATCCTCCCAGGTCTGGGCTCATTTTAACCGTGCTAACCCCACCTTACTTGGGTACAAATATGGAGTCACTACCCCCTACCTCCGGGGAGATATCAGTCAAAAACCGCCCCGCGTTGCAGGTCACCAGCCCCGCGCTGAGGGCTTCAAAATCCATATCTCGGGGACCCGTGGAGCTAGCTTCCCAGGCCCGGGCTCATTTTAACCGTACTAACCCCACCTTACTCGGGTACAAATATGGAGTCCCTACCCCCTACCTCCGTGGAGATATCAGTCAAAAACCACCGCGCGTCGCAGGTCACCAGCCCCGCGCTGAGGGCTTTAAAAATTCATATCTCGGGGACCCGTGGAGCTAGCTTCCCAGGCCCGGGCTCATTTTAACCGTACTAACCCCACCTTACTTGGGTACAAATATGGAGTCACTACCCCCTACCTCCGTGGAGATATGAGTCATAAACCACCGCGCGTCGCAGGTCACCAGCCCCGCGCTGAGGGCTTCAAAAATCCATATCTCGGGGACCCGTGGAGCTAGCCTCCCAGGCCCGGGCTCATTTTAACCGTACTAACCCCACTTTACTTGGGTACAAATATGGAGTCACTACCCCCTACTGCCGTGGAGATATGAGTCATAAACCACCGCGCGTCGCAGGTCACCAGCCCCGCGCTGAGGGCTTCAAAAATCCATATCTCGGGGACCCGTGGAGCTAGCTTCCCAGGCCCGGGCTCATTTTAACCGTACTAACCCCACCTTACTCGGGTACAAATATGGAGTCCCTACCCCCTACCTCCGTGGAGATATCAGTCAAAAACCACCGCGCGTCGCAGGTCACCAGCCCCGCGCTGAGGGCTTTAAAAATTCATATCTCGGGGACCCGTGGAGCTAGCTTCCCAGGCCCGGGCTCATTTTAACCGTACTAACCCCACCTTACTTGGGTACAAATATGGAGTCACTACCCCCTACCTCCGTGGAGATATGAGTCATAAACCACCGCGCGTCGCAGGTCACCAGCCCCGCGCTGAGGGCTTCAAAAATCCATATCTCGGGGACCCGTGGAGCTAGCCTCCCAGGCCCGGGCTCATTTTAACCGTACTAACCCCACTTTACTTGGGTACAAATATGGAGTCACTACCCCCTACTGCCGTGGAGATATGAGTCATAAACCACCGCGCGTCGCAGGTCACCAGCCCCGCGCTGAGGGCTTCAAAAATCCATATCTCGGGGACCCGTGGAGCTAGCTTCCCAGGCCCGGGCTCATTTTAACCGTACTAACCCCTTCTTATTAGGGAATAAATTTGGAGTCCCTACCCCGTACCTCCGTGGAGATAGAAATAAAAAACCACCGCGCGTCGCAGGTCACCAGCCCCGAACTGAGGGCTTTAAAAATCCATATCTCGGGGACCCGTGGAGCTATTCTCCCAGGCCCGGGCTCATTTCAACCGTGCTAACCCCACCTTACTTGGGTACAAATATGGAGTCACTGCCCCCTACCTCCGTGGAGATATCAGTCGAAAACCACCCCGCCTTACAGCTCTCCAGCCCCGCGCTGGGGACTTTAAAAAATTCATTTCTCGGGGACCCGTGGAGCTATTCTCCCAGGCCAGGGCTCATTTTAACCGTGCTAACCCCACCTTACTTGGGTACAAATATGGAGTCACTGCCCCCTACCTCCGTGGAGATATCAGTCGAAAACCACCCCCCCTTACAGCTCTCCAGCCCCGCGCTGGGGACTTTAAAAAATTCATTTCTCGGGGACCCGTGGAGCTATTCTCCCAGGACAGGGCTCATTTTAACCGTGCTAACCCCACCTTACTTGGGTACAAATATGGAGTCACTACCCCCTACCTCCGGGGAGATATGAGTCAAAAACCACCGCGCGTCGCAGGTCACCAGCCCCGCGCTGAGGGCTTTAAAAATTCATATCTCGGGGACCCGTGGAGCTATTCTCCCAGGCCCGGGCTCATTTTAACCGTACTAACCCCACCTTACTTGGGTACAAATATGGAGTCCCTACCCCCTACCTCCGTGGAGATATGAGTCAAAAACCACCGCGCGTCGCAGGTCACCAGCCCCGTGCTGCAGACTTTAAAAATCCATATCTCGGGGACCCATTAGGCAATCCTCCCAGGCCTGGGCTCATTTTAACCGTGCTAACCCCACCTTACTTGGGTACAAATATGGAGTCACTACCCCCTACCTCCGGGGAGATATGAGTCAAAAACCGCCCCGCGTTGCAGGTCACCAGCCCCGCGCTGAGGGCTTTAAAAATTCATATCTCGGGGACCCGTGGAGCTAGCCTCCCAGGCCCGGGCTCATTTTAACCGTACTAACCCCACCTTACTTGGGTACAAATATGGAGTTACTACCCCCTACCTCCGGGGAGATATCTGTCAAAAACCACCGCGCGTCGCAGGTCACCAGCCCCGCGCTGAGGGCTTTAAAAATCCATATCTCGGGGACCCATTAGGCAATCCTCCCAGGCCTGGGCTCATTTTAACCGTGCTAACCCCACCTTACTGGGGTATGAATTTGGAGTCCCTACCCCCTACCTCCGTGGAGATATGAGTCAAAAACCACCGCGCGTCGCAGGTCACCAGCCCCGTGCTGCAGACTTTGAAAATTCATATCTCGGGGACCCATTAGGCTATCCACCCAGGCCCGGCTTCATTTCAACCGTGCTAACCCCTTCTTATTCGGGTATAAATTTGGAGTCCCTACCCCCTACCTCCGTGGAGATAGAAATAAAAAACCACCCCGCCTTACAGCTCTCCAGCCCCGCGCTGGGGACTTTAAAAAAATTCATTTCTCGGGGACCCAGAAGGCTATCCACCCAGGCCCGGCTTCATTTCAACCGTCCTTCCCCCCTCTCACACCGGTGTAAATTTGGAGTCCCTACCCCCTACCTCCGTGGAGATAGAAATAAAAAACCACCCCGCCTTACAGCTCTCCAGCCCCGCGCTGGGG
>JBBHEA010000266.1:0-10000 GCA_038088235.1 Zacco platypus | reverse complement strand
TTCAACACTTAGTCATTTTTTCAGCAGACTTATTGGTTCTTGGTGATTTTCAACACTTAGTCATTTTTTCAGCAGACTTATTGGTTCTTGGTGATTTTTGACACTTAGTCATTTTTTCAGCAGACTTATTGGTTCTTGGTGATTTTTGACACTTAGTGCGTGGGACTTATTGGTTCTTGGTGATTTTCAACACTTAGTCATTTTTTCAGCAGACTTATTGGTTCTTGGTGATTTTCGACACTTAGTCTCTGGGACTTATTGGTTCTTGGTGATTTTCAACACTTAGTCATTTTTTCAGCAGACTTATTGGTTCTTGGTGATTTTTGACACTTAGTCTCTGGGACTTATTGGTTCTTGGTGATTTTCGACACTTAGTCATTTTTTCAGCAGACTTATTGGTTCTTGGTGATTTTTGACACTTAGTCTCTGGGACTTATTGGTTCTTGGTGATTTTCGACACTTAGTCATTTTTTCAGCAGACTTATTGGTTCTTGGTGATTTTTGACACTTAGTCTCTGGGACTTATTGGTTCTTGGTGATTTTCAACACTTAGTCATTTTTTCAGCAGACTTATTGGTTCTTGGTGATTTTTGACACTTAGTCTCTGGGACTTATTGGTTCTTGGTGATTTTTGACACTTAGTCATTTTTTTCAGCAGACTTATTGGTTCTTGGTGATTTTTGACACTTAGTCTCTGGGACTTATTGGTTCTTGGTGATTTTTGACACTTAGTCATTTTTTCAGCAGACTTATTGGTTCTTGGTGATTTTTGACACTTAGTCTCTGGGACTTATTGGTTCTTGGTGATTTTTGACACTTAGTCATTTTTTCAGCAGACTTATTGGTTCTTGGTGATTTTTGACACTTAGTCTCTGGGACTTATTGGTTCTTGGTGATTTTTGACACTTAGTCTCCGGGACTTATTGGTTCTTATGCTCCATTAATACTTTGCACGTAAAGTCACGAAACTCGGCTCTCCCGCCGCCCAGAGACCCAGGGCCGGTCTCGTTCGAACCGGGGTAACTCCCTCGATGTACCCTGAAAATTTCACGCCGATTCGCCCTGCCTTCGCGGAGCTATTCGCCAAAAACCATCGGGCGCTTCACAAAATGGCGGGCGCCCGAGAGGCTCCGTTTTCGGCAGACTTTCGCTCATAACTCGGGAACCCAAAGACCCAGAGCGCTCAAACTCGGGTGAAATGCTCCTCTCCCGGCCCTTGCCCGAACACATCCTTCCCGGGCCTCGGGGAGCACCCCCCCCGGATCGCGGATCGCGGGGGTCCCGATCTTCCGTGGCCTCTAGCGCCCGAGTCCCGCCTCCCCGGACCGAGTGCCCGGGCCCGTTGGAAAGGCCCCGGCCCACTCTCTCCGGGGACGCCCGCCCCAGCCCTCCAGACCCCGCCGTTCCCGAGATATAAGCCCAAAAAGGTTTACGTTGCGCTGCGTATAACTCGGGACCCCCTGGGGCCCGGACCACGGGGACGGCGCCGTTCGCTGCAGACCCCCGAGACCTTCCACCGACCCGAGATTCAGAATTTTTCGCCGCGCCGTTCCCGAGATATAAGCCCCCAACCGTACCGCAGACTTATTGGTTCTTGGTGATTTTTGACACTTAGTCTCTGGGACTTATTGGTTCTTGGTGATTTTCAACACTTAGTCATTTTTTCAGCAGACTTATTGGTTCTTGGTGATTTTTGACACTTAGTCATTTTTTCAGCAGACTTATTGGTTCTTGGTGATTTTTGACACTTAGTGCGTGGGACTTATTGGTTCTTGGTGATTTTCAACACTTAGTCATTTTTTCAGCAGACTTATTGGTTCTTGGTGATTTTTGACACTTAGTCTCCGGGACTTATTGGTTCTTGGTGATTTTCAACACTTAGTCTCTGGGACTTATTGGTTCTTGGTGATTTTCAACACTTAGTCATTTTTTCAGCTGACTTATTGGTTCTTGGTGATTTTTGACACTTAGTCATTTTTTCAGCAGACTTATTGGTTCTTGGTGATTTTTGACACTTAGTCATTTTTTCAGCAGACTTATTGGTTCTTGGTGATTTTTGACACTTAGTCTCTGGGACTTATTGGTTCTTGGTGATTTTTTGACACTTAGTCATTTTTTCAGCAGACTTATTGGTTCTTGGTGATTTTTGACACTTAGTCATTTTTTCAGCAGACTTATTGGTTCTTGGTGATTTTTGACACTTAGTCTCTGGGACTTATTGGTTCTTGGTGATTTTCAACACTTAGTCATTTTTTCAGCAGACTTATTGGTTCTTGGTGATTTTTGACACTTAGTCTCCGGGACTTATTGGTTCTTAGTGATTTTCAACACTTAGTCATTTTTTCAGCAGACTTATTGGTTCTTGGTGATTTTTGACAGTCTCCGGGACTTATTGGTTCTTGGTGATTTTTGACACTTAGTCTCCGGGACTTATTGGTTCTTAGTGATTTTCAACACTTAGTCATTTTTTCAGCAGACTTATTGGTTCTTGGTGATTTTTGACACTTAGTCTCCGGGACTTATTGGTTCTTGGTGATTTTCAACACTTAGTCATTTTTTCAGCAGACTTATTGGTTCTTGGTGATTTTCAACACTTAGTCTCAGCAGACTTATTGGTTCTTGGTGATTTTCGACACTTAGTCATTTTTTCAGCAGACTTATTGGTTCTTGGTGATTTTTGACACTTAGTCATTTTTTCAGCAGACTTATTGGTTCTTGGTGATTTTTGACACTTAGTCATTTTTTCAGCAGACTTATTGGTTCTTGGTGATTTTTGACACTTAGTCTCCGGGACTTATTGGTTCTTAGTGATTTTCAACACTTAGTCATTTTTTCAGCAGACTTATTGGTTCTTGGTGATTTTTGACACTTAGTCTCCGGGACTTATTGGTTCTTGGTGATTGTGATTTTCAACACTTAGTCATTTTTTCAGCAGACTTATTGGTTCTTGGTGATTTTCAACACTTAGTCTCTGGGACTTATTGGTTCTTGGTGATTTTCAACACTTAGTCATTTTTTCAGCAGACTTATTGGTTCTTGGTGATTTTTGACACAGTCATTTTTTCAGCAGACTTATTGGTTCTTGGTGATTTTTGACACTTAGTCATTTTTTCAGCAGACTTATTGGTTCTTGGTGATTTTTGACACTTAGTCATTTTTTCAGCAGACTTATTGGTTCTTGGTGATTTTTGACACTTAGTCTCTGGGACTTATTGGTTCTTGGTGATTTTCAACACTTAGTCATTTTTTCAGCAGACTTATTGGTTCTTAGTGATTTTCAACACTTAGTCATTTTTTCAGCAGACTTATTGGTTCTTGGTGATTTTTGACACTTAGTCTCTGGGACTTATTGGTTCTTGGTGATTTTCAACACTTAGTCATTTTTTCAGCAGACTTATTGTTTTTTGGTGATTTTCAACACTTAGTCTCTGGGACTTATTGGTTCTTGGTGATTTTCAACACTTAGTCATTTTTTCAGCAGACTTATTGGTTCTTGGTGATTTTCAACACTTAGTCATTTTTTCAGCAGACTTATTGGTTCTTGGTGATTTTTGACACTTAGTCTCTGGGACTTATTGGTTCTTGGTGATTTTCAACACTTAGTCATTTTTTCAGCAGACTTATTGTTTTTTGGTGATTTTCAACACTTAGTCTCTGGGACTTATTGGTTCTTGGTGATTTTAATACTTTGCACGTAAAGTCACGAAACTCGGCTCTCCCGCCGCCCAGAGACCCAGGGCCGGTCTCGTTCGAACCGGGGTAACTGCCTCGATGTACCCTGAAAATTTCACGCCGTTTCGCCCTGCCTTCGCGGAGCAATTCGCCAAAAACCATCGGGCGCTTCACAAAATGGCGGGAGCCCGAGAGGCTCCGTTTTCGGCAGACTTTCGCTCATAACTCGGGAACCCAAAGACCCAGAGCGCTCAAACTCGGGTGAAATGCTCCTCTCCCGGCCCTTGCCCGAACACATCCTTCCCGGGCCTCGGGGAGCACCCCCCCCGGATCGCGGATCGCGGGGGTCCCGATCTTCCGTGGCCTCTAGCGCCCGAATCCCGCCTCCCCGGACCGAGTGCCCGGGCCCGTTGGAAAGGCCCCGGCCCACTCTCTCCGGGGACGCACGCCCCAGCCCTCCAGACCCCGCCGTTCCCGAGATATAAGCCCAAAAAGGTTTACGTTGCGCCGCGTATAACTCGGGACCCCCGGGGGCCCGGACCACGGGGACGGCGCCGTTCGCTGCAGACCCCCGAGACCTTCCACCGACCCGAGATTCAGAATTTTTCGCCGCGCCGTTCCCGAGATATAAGCCCCCAACCGTGCCGCCTGGTACGCGGAGGAACTTGGAACACTTTAAAAATCCATATCTCGGGGACCCGTGGAGCTATTCTCCCAGGCCCGGCCTCATTTTAACCGTGCTAACCCCATCTTACTTGGGTATAAATTTGGAGTCATTACACCCTACCTCCGTGGAGATATGAGTCAAAAACCACCGCGCGTCGCAGGTCACCAGCCCCGCGCTGAGGGCTTTAAAAATTCATATCTCGGGGACCCGTGGAGCTATTCTCCCAGGCCAGGGCTCATTTTAACCGTACTAACCCCTTCTTATTAGGGAATAAATTTGGAGTCATTACACCCTACCTCCGTGGAGATATGAGTCAAAAACCACCGCGCGTCGCAGGTCACCAGCCCCGCGCTGAGGGCTTTAAAAATTCATATCTCGGGGACCGAGCTATTCTCCAGGCCAGGGCTCATTTTAACCGTACTAACCCCTTCTTATTAGGGAATAAATTTGGAGTCATTACACCCTACCTCCGTGGAGATATGAGTCAAAAACCACCGCGCGTCGCAGGTCACCAGCCCCGCGCTGAGGGCTTTAAAAATTCATATCTCGGGGACCCGTGGAGCTATTCTCCCAGGCCAGGGCTCATTTTAACCGTACTAACCCCACCTTACTTGGGTACAAATATGGAGTCACTACCCCCTACCTCCGGGGAGATATCTGTCAAAAACCACCGCGCGTCGCAGGGCACCAGCCCCGCGCTGAGGGCTTTAAAAATCCATATCTCGGGGACCCATTAGGCAATCCTCCCAGGCCTGGGCTCATTTTAACCGTGCTAACCCCACCTTACTTGGGTACAAATATGGAGTCACTACCCCCTACCTCCGGGGAGATATGAGTCAAAAACCGCCCCGCGTTGCAGGTCACCAGCCCCGCGCTGAGGGCTTTAAAAATCCATATCTCGGGACCCATTAGGCAATCCTCCCAGGTCTGGGCTCATTTTAACCGTGCTAACCCCACCTTACTTGGGTACAAATATGGAGTCACTACCCCCTACCTCCGGGGAGATATCTGTCAAAAACCACCGCGCGTCGCAGGGCACCAGCCCCGCGCTGAGGGCTTTAAAAATCCATATCTCGGGGACCCATTAGGCAATCCTCCCAGGTCTGGGCTCATTTTAACCGTGCTAACCCCACCTTACTTGGGTACAAATATGGAGTCACTACCCCCTACCTCCGGGGAGATATCAGTCAAAAACCGCCCCGCGTTGCAGGTCACCAGCCCCGCGCTGAGGGCTTCAAAAATCCATATCTCGGGGACCCGTGGAGCTAGCTTCCCAGGCCCGGGCTCATTTTAACCGTACTAACCCCACCTTACTCGGGTACAAATATGGAGTCCCTACCCCCTACCTCCGTGGAGATATCAGTCAAAAACCACCGCGCGTCGCAGGTCACCAGCCCCGCGCTGAGGGCTTTAAAAATTCATATCTCGGGGACCCGTGGAGCTAGCTTCCCAGGCCCGGGCTCATTTTAACCGTACTAACCCCACCTTACTTGGGTACAAATATGGAGTCACTACCCCCTACCTCCGTGGAGATATGAGTCATAAACCACCGCGCGTCGCAGGTCACCAGCCCCGCGCTGAGGGCTTCAAAAATCCATATCTCGGGACCCGTGAGCTAGCCTCCCAGGCCCGGGCTCATTTTAACCGTACTAACCCCACTTTACTTGGGTACAAATATGGAGTCACTACCCCCTACTGCCGTGGAGATATGAGTCATAAACCACCGCGCGTCGCAGGTCACCAGCCCCGCGCTGAGGGCTTCAAAAATCCATATCTCGGGGACCCGTGGAGCTAGCTTCCCAGGCCCGGGCTCATTTTAACCGTACTAACCCCACCTTACTCGGGTACAAATATGGAGTCCCTACCCCCTACCTCCGTGGAGATATCAGTCAAAAACCACCGCGCGTCGCAGGTCACCAGCCCCGCGCTGAGGGCTTTAAAAATTCATATCTCGGGGACCCGTGGAGCTAGCTTCCCAGGCCCGGGCTCATTTTAACCGTACTAACCCCACCTTACTTGGGTACAAATATGGAGTCACTACCCCCTACCTCCGTGGAGATATGAGTCATAAACCACCGCGCGTCGCAGGTCACCAGCCCCGCGCTGAGGGCTTCAAAAATCCATATCTCGGGGACCCGTGGAGCTAGCCTCCCAGGCCCGGGCTCATTTTAACCGTACTAACCCCACTTTACTTGGGTACAAATATGGAGTCACTACCCCCTACTGCCGTGGAGATATGAGTCATAAACCACCGCGCGTCGCAGGTCACCAGCCCCGCGCTGAGGGCTTCAAAAATCCATATCTCGGGGACCCGTGGAGCTAGCTTCCCAGGCCCGGGCTCATTTTAACCGTACTAACCCCTTCTTATTAGGGAATAAATTTGGAGTCCCTACCCCGTACCTCCGTGGAGATAGAAATAAAAAACCACCGCGCGTCGCAGGTCACCAGCCCCGAACTGAGGCTTTAAAAATCCATATCTCGGGGACCCGTGGAGCTATTCTCCCAGGCCGGGCTCATTTCAACCGTGCTAACCCCACCTTACTTGGGTACAAATATGGAGTCACTGCCCCCTACCTCCGTGGAGATATCAGTCGAAAACCACCCCGCCTTACAGCTCTCCAGCCCCGCGCTGGGACTTTAAAAAATTCATTTCTCGGGGACCCGTGGAGCTATTCTCCCAGGCCAGGGCTCATTTTAACCGTGCTAACCCCACCTTACTTGGGTACAAATATGGAGTCACTGCCCCCTACCTCCGTGGAGATATCAGTCGAAAACCACCCCCCCTTACAGCTCTCCAGCCCCGCGCTGGGGACTTTAAAAAATTCATTTCTCGGGGACCCGTGGAGCTATTCTCCCAGGACAGGGCTCATTTTAACCGTGCTAACCCCACTTACTTGGGTACAAATATGGAGTCACTACCCCCTACCTCCGGGGAGATATGAGTCAAAAACCACCGCGCGTCGCAGGTCACCAGCCCCGCGCTGAGGGCTTTAAAAATTCATATCTCGGGGACCCGTGGAGCTATTCTCCCAGGCCCGGGCTCATTTTAACCGTACTAACCCCACCTTACTTGGGTACAAATATGGAGTCCCTACCCCCTACCTCCGTGGAGATATGAGTCAAAAACCACCGCGCGTCGCAGGTCACCAGCCCCGTGCTGCAGACTTTAAAAATCCATATCTCGGGGACCCATTAGGCAATCCTCCCAGGCCTGGGCTCATTTTAACCGTGCTAACCCCACCTTACTTGGTACAAATATGGAGTCACTACCCCCTACCTCCGGGGAGATATGAGTCAAAAACCGCCCCGCGTTGCAGGTCACCAGCCCCGCGCTGAGGGCTTTAAAAATTCATATCTCGGGGACCCGTGGAGCTAGCCTCCCAGGCCCGGGCTCATTTTAACCGTACTAACCCCACCTTACTTGGGTACAAATATGGAGTTACTACCCCTACCTCCGGGGAGATATCTGTCAAAAACCACCGCGCGTCGCAGGTCACCAGCCCCGCGCTGAGGGCTTTAAAAATCCATATCTCGGGGACCCATTAGGCAATCCTCCCAGGCCTGGGCTCATTTTAACCGTGCTAACCCCACCTTACTGGGGTATGAATTTGGAGTCCCTACCCCCTACCTCCGTGGAGATATGAGTCAAAAACCACCGCGCGTCGCAGGTCACCAGCCCCGTGCTGCAGACTTTGAAAATTCATATCTCGGGGACCCATTAGGCTATCCACCCAGGCCCGGCTTCATTTCAACCGTGCTAACCCCTTCTTATTCGGGTATAAATTTGGAGTCCCTACCCCCTACCTCCGTGGAGATAGAAATAAAAAACCACCCCGCCTTACAGCTCTCCAGCCCCGCGCTGGGGACTTTAAAAAAATTCATTTCTCGGGGACCCAGAAGGCTATCCACCCAGGCCCGGCTTCATTTCAACCGTCCTTCCCCCCTCTCACACCGGTGTAAATTTGGAGTCCCTACCCCCTACCTCCGTGGAGATAGAAATAAAAAACCACCCCGCCTTACAGCTCTCCAGCCCCGCGCTGGGGACTTTAAAAAAATTCATTTCTCGGGGACCCAGAAGGCTATCCACCCAGGCCCGGCTTCATTTCAACCGTCCTTCCCCCTCTCACCCCGGTATAAATTTGGAGTCCCTACCCCCTACCTCCGTGGAGATAGAAATAAAAAACCACCCCGCCTTACAGCTCTCCAGCCCCGCGCTGGGGACTTTAAAAAAATTCATTTCTCGGGGACCCAGAAGGCTATCCTCCCAGGCCCGGCTTCATTTTAACCGTCCTTCCCCCCTCTCACAACGGTATAAATTTGGAGTCCCTGCCCCCTACCTCCGTGGAGATATCAGTCAAAAACCGCCCCGCGTTCCCATGCGCCTTCTCCGGGCAACGCTACCACGGATAACACCCTCCTATGGAGCTATACCATCACCTGTTCACCGTGCGTACCCGGGGAGCCGCGCACTTAAGCCCGGGTTACTGACCCAGCAAGCCCGCGCCTCCAGACGACCGGGCCACTGGTCACCCAAAATGACAAAAGACCACTGGTCACCCAAATTCAACTTAGGTTTTGGCCGCTCTCTGCCGCCCACGAGCCACCTCAGGGGGAGGCTCTAGGCCGGCTTCCCACCCGCCTGGGAGAACCAGGCCCTCGGGTCGGGGACCCCCTGCCCGTGCACCCTCCGCGCCCGGGGGTCCCACACTTAAGCCCGGGTTACTGACTCAGCAGGCCCGCGCCTCCAGACGACCGGGCCACTGGTCACCCAAAATCAAAGCAGACCACTGGTCACCCAAATTCAACTTAGGTTTTTTTTTTTGCCGCTCGCCTCCGACGAGCCACCTCAGGGGGAGGCTCTGGGCCGGCTTCCCACCCGCCTGCCTGGGAGAACCAGGCCTCCGGGTCGGGGACCCCCTGCCCGTGCACCCTCCGCGCCCGGGGGTCCCACACTTAAGCCCGGGTTACTGACTCAGCAGGCCAGCGCCTCCAGACGACCGGGCCACTGGTCACCCAAAATCAAAGCAGACCACTGGTCACCCAAATTCAACTTAGGTTTTTTTTTTTGCCGCTCGCCTCCGACGAGCCACCTCAGGGGGAGGCTCTGGGCCGGCTTCCCACCCGCCTGCCTGGGAGAACCAGCCTCCGGGTCGGGGACCCCCTGCCCGTGCACCCTCCGCGCCCGGGGGTCCCACACTTAAGCCCGGGTTACTGACTCAGCAGGCCAGCGCCTCCAGACGACCGGGCCACTGGTCACCCAAAATCAAAGCAGACCACTGGTCACCCAAATTCAACTTAGGTTTTTTTGTTTGCTTGCCACTCGACTCCGACGAGCCACCTCAGGGGAGGCTCTGGGCCGGCTTCCCACCCGCCTAGGCCTCCGCTCTCAGCCTCCTGCTCCTGCTCCTGCTGCTGCTGCTCTGCGCCACTGGGACCCCGGGAAGGTGGTAAAAAAGTGCCTCCCGCGGCAGAGTCGAAGAGGGGCCGCCGCGGCGCCGAGTGCTGGCCAGGCACCCGGCGCCACGACACCCCCCTCCGACCCCCTCCGCGAGCCGCTGGGAGGCGGCCGAGACGGGGATGGCCAGGCCCCCGGCCCGGCTGGGTGGTTGGTTCCGGCCGACAAAAGGTTGGATCTAGGGCTTACTTTCAATGGATCGCAGC
>JBBHEA010000265.1:0-24006 GCA_038088235.1 Zacco platypus | reverse complement strand
AGATAGCATTAAATGCTATTTACACTAGGAGTGTAATGGATTGTAGCTGCATGGACCAGGCCCCACGGTTCGGAACACATGTGATTTGCGTATTAGTTGTAAAGTGTAACTAAGTTCTACCATCATAGAGTGATAGTTTATTAAACAATTTAAGGATTCAAGCCATTTTAAACCATTCAAGCGGAAGAAAATGCAAAAGAGAACTCAGTTCGGGGCTCGAGTCCTTTTGCACATCTTTGTTGTGCTTGAATGGACACATACCCTTAAAATTATGTCAAGATACCAGGATTGGTGAGTATCCTTGTAAACGCAGTTGGCTACGTCTTCAATGAATGTAAGCAACTGAAAATAAAAATGGATATGCATCATCATACTGGATCTGTCCATGAGGTCTTAAAGTAAGCCTTTGTTCATACTTTCACCTGGTTCCGCACCACAAGCCTCCACTGACTGTATGCGTAGCTCCCCAAACGGATGAGGCATTTATACTCGACTTTGTACAATATGCATTTAAAAACATAAATATGATGAGACTACAACAGTCATTTGTATGTGCCACACTTCCCTCTATCAGCTGGTGGCGCTATGACTATAACTCAATTTAGGCATGTAGTTGTCTTCAAAATTTTCACCACTTCTGAATATGGTGACCACCCGTCCCGCATTTTGCGGGACAGTCCTGAAATTGGGAGCTTTGTTCCATATCCCGCAAGACGCAAGTAGTGCCCTGCATTCAGTTATGTTTGTATAATTATTATTTGTTCATCATGAAATTATTTAAATTAAATTATTTTCATTTTTCATTATAAAATTATAATACCACAGTAAGAAATATAATAAAATTAAATATTTAAATATATCAGTTTATATTTTATATAATAAAATATACAATAAAAAAATGACTGATATTTAAAAATCTATTTGTGCAGCCATCATGTTATAGTTGTGAAAATAACCAACCAATGCAATGGTAGAGAGAGGTTTTGCCGCTGATGACAACTGAGTGGACAGTGCAAAGGAATAAGTGCGAGCCTCATCAAAGTCGGTAAACACACACTGGATATGAACCTCAAGAGCTGCTCAAAGCTGCTCAAATTGGTCTGGACGCGGGTACCAAAGGGTGCCCCATCTCTGAGAAAGAAGGTCCTTCCTCAGAGGAATGGGCCAGGGAGGGGCTGTCGCGAGGAGTGAGAGTTCTAGGAACCAGGTCCGGTTGGGCCAACAGGGCGCACTAACATGATCTGCTCCTCGTCCTCCCTGACTTTTGCACAATGTCTGTGCAAGTAGGCTCACTGGGGGAAATGCATATATTTGCAGAGGCCCCGGGGCCAGCTGTGCGCCAGTGCGTCTGTCCCAAGTGTTCCCTCGGACAGGGAGTAAAACAATTAGCAGTGGGAGGTTTCTGGTGAGGCAAACAGGTCTACCTGAGCCTCTCTGAACTCTCTCCAGATCAGCTGGACCACCTGGGGGTGGAGTCGCCACTCTCCCGACAGCACAGCTTGTGAGACCTTGTCGGCCACACGGTTGAGCACACTGGGGATGTGAATGGCACGAAGCGACATCAGATGCTTCTGACTCCAGAGGAGGAGATGGCGGGTGAGTTGTGACATGCGACGGGAGCGCAGACCACCTTGACAGTTGATGTATGCAACGGTCACAGTGTTGTCCCTATGGACCAGTACATGCCTGCCCCGAGGCCCTTTGAGGTGGCTCAGGGCAAGACGTACTGCTAACAACTCAGGCAATTGATGTGCCAATGCAGTTGGGGGCCCGTCCACACCCCTGACACTAGCCGGTGGCAGAAACATCCATGAAGACCACAGCATGCCAGGACACCTGTTCTAGGGGCACTCCAGCCCGAAGAAATAAGAGGTTCGACCACGGGCTGAAGGTATGGCGGCACTCTGGAGTGATTGCCACCCGGAAAGTGCCGCGTTGCCACGGCTATCTATCTATCTATATATATATATATATATATATATATATATATATTTTTTTTTTTTTTTATAAATTAGTTATTGTTTTTGTTAATGTAAATAAATTTAAATCCACATCCCATCTCAAGCTACTGCAACTAGGAACTCAAGTTACTGTCAAAAGTGCATTTCCAAAAGACAAAACATGTAATATTATTAATACTCTCCACCACCCTGGTGCCACCAAATAAGGTGCCGGTGCCAACATCTTTAGAATTTGGTGGCACTAGTGCCACTGCTCTTAGATGTGAGTCTGGAGCTCTGTACATTGCTTGGCAAACATGAAACAGCCTATAGGTCTAGTGGGACTAATGAACTATATTACTTGGCACTGTATTGTTTCAGATTTCACCGTCACAAATAACATCACTCTAAGAGGCCATGCTTAAGATAAATTACACTTTGCCTCATGTGGCTTATTGCTTTAATCGTATAAAATACCTAAATTCACAGGACATGGACCACAGTTAACCTTTTAAATTTCAATGAATTTTGTCTAAACGGTAAAACAGGAACTTGATTTATGCAAAGGTTCATAAGATTAAGTACTGCAACTAAGGACTGCAGAAAGGCTGCCCCAGTTGGGGCTGAACCCTGGGCAGTCAGGTCAGCGGGACAGAGCAACTGTCTTTGTCATTTCCTCTGTGTGAAACAATGCGGCATAATCAGGCTGCTGAGTCACTCAGCACAGCAGAGGTGAGACGCTACTCTTTTGTGTTAGACTGTGTGTGCAGCTCTCGGAAAGATAAGATATTCATGGTCTGTAAAACAGCTTTAGCAAAGTTCAATTAGATTGTAATTAGACAGTCAATTAAGCTTTTTGAAATGGCAGTGAATGAACTGGAATATTTCCATTTATGGATTTGCTGAATGAACTAACCACAGACCAGGAATAACACAACTGTTAGAGATGGCATCTTTCATTTGCCATCGGGAGCATTTCAAGGTGTTTTGGAACAGTCTCTGTTTAGAGGTTTAAGGCTGGTTTGATGCAACCTAGATGCAACATAAGATCTGGGCTCAATAGTCACTGCAATTGGCCAAGAATCGCACACTCAGGAAGAGGTGTCTGACTGACATGTGAAGTGACCATTCACAGTTTTGTTTTGTTCATTGTCATGAAACCTTGTATGTCCAAAGCTTTTCAGGAAATCTGAAAAAAAAAAATAATACGAAGAATAATAATTAAACGCTCTGTCTGTCACATAAGTTAATAGAGTAGTTTTATTATTTATGTTAACATTAATTATGTTATATATTATGTTATTTATGTTGGTGTCGTTAACATTAATATTGTGGCTTTATATATGGTCAGATGCTCATTACACTAACACTATGCAAAAATCAAGCTCAAATGGAGTTATGAGGTTTTTGACCAGTGAAAGTCGGACTTACTTACTTGTACTTATATTTTTTAAAAAATCAGCATGTAATTACAGCTGTAATTAATTTCTGTAATTATATTTATAATTACCATGTTGATCCTTACACATTAATACATCCTTAAACTTAACCAGACCACTAAACCTGTTCCTAACCTTACCCATATCCCACCATAAAAGCAGCAAATGCGTTTTGCAATACAACATTGTCATAGAAACCAATACAGATATTCCTGAAAACGAAAGAGTGTCACACATAAATCAGATCTAAACAGTTGCTTACACAATGTGGATAGTCAATTTAAGATCCGATTACAATCGGATACACAAACAATCTGATTTGGACTGACAGTGTGAATGTAGTTCAGTTTTTTGAGATATGAGTCTACTTTCTTGGTTTCTCATTGATTTGATTATGTTGCACACCTGATGCTCGTTTCATTGATTAGTTTGTGTATTTAAGCACTGTTTTGTTCAGTTCATTTGTCTCTTCTGCATTTTACCAGTTGTTCTGTTCCTGTTGCCTGTGATTTTGGAGAGACATACACTGATTATTTTTGTTATCTTTGAACTTTTTTATTATTATTAAACACCCACTGGTGCATTTAGATTCAGAATCTTTTTCATCCTTGCTGCAACCTTTCGTCACAGAATAACAGTACACTAAAATGGAGCTATTGGCAGTAAATATTCTCCTGCTCTTAGAGGGAGATCAGTCCCTCGAGGAGCAGACACAGACATTTTTGGAGCTTCATCTCGTCCGCTATGGCGACACCAGCCTCTGCATGATTTTCCGGGTAGGTTTGAGGCTATTGATCCTACTTTACCATTGGTGAGATGGAGGATCACAAAACCATGGCCCATGCCATGCATGTCGCCCCTTCAGCCATGCCCCCAGCGGAATTAAAGCCAGATCACACCGCAGACACGGAGACCACAATGCCAGCGCCAGAGCAGATGCTTGAGCCCGAACCTGACAAATTGTCTGACCAGGTGCATGAGCCAGCAACATTGTCCATTCCCATGGGTATTTTGGTAGAGTATGATTTAAACACATTTACAAAACATGAATAAACTGCTGCTGCAGTGAGAGTTTGAGAAGGCAGCTGAATAAAAATATCTGACTATATCAATTCATTGGTATCAAATGAATTTAAATAATTTATGTAGGTATAGAAAGAGCTCAAAAGAATACGCTACAAGAAGCTACAAAAGTTTAATCTGTTGCAAGCTTTATATATTAAGGTTTTTATGTTTATAATAATTTAAATGCCAAAATTATTATTAATTGTCAATTAATATAATTATATGAATGTATTATATGAATTATACATAATTATAATTCATATAACCCAGAATAAAATATGCTTCAGAGCAGGTTAGTCGTGTATCTGACGATCGAAGCAGAGAGAGAATCCAACTGAACACACACTTTTAATAACAAAACTCCACACGAACAGACTGGAACCTTAGACCCAAGACATGAACACAATCCATTACAATACATCAAACAACAACTAGCAAAGAACAAGGAAACACAAGAGCTATATACACAGGGGCAAACAGGCTTAACAACACAAGGAAACAAGAAACACATCATGGAGACAAATCAACAAGAAAAACTACAAAGAACTACAACATAAAGCACATGAAACACTTCAACTTAAAAGTCCAAGGACAGACATAGAGCATATGTGACATGCCATGTGACATTACCATGGTGATGAACATGGCTAAAATACAATGCACCTTCTTGAGCCCCGGCAGCCATTAATTATCTATAAATAGACTTTAGTTGAGAGCGTGTATATATATATATATATATATATATATATATACAATTCTGGTCTATGCAGGCCTTTTCAGCAGGTCCTATACACTTCTTATATCTCAGGCAAACTACAGGCAAGCAGCTGACAAGTGACTCCTTCCCAACAACTGTATTTCTGCTGAGGAGAGCTGCAGCGAATATTTTTCATTGTGAATGATGCTCCATTGTATATTTTAGCAGTTCTGCTTCAAAAGAGACAGATGTTGTTCACCAAAGATTGTTGCTAAGGAGGCAAAGCCTCCTGTAAATCAACAGCAGGATGAGCCACATATGGGATTTAAACAGTGCGATCAGTAGCTATTGATGGGTGATGGAACTAAATACGCCAACCTGCAGAAGTCAAGCTTGACATGTTCACAGTCAGGCCTGCTAATGTCACTCTATGGAGGAAGCTCACTTATTTGCATGTTCACCATTAGCCCGCATCTAGCTAATATGAGTAAGCACCTTGCCAGCTAAAAACAGAGTTGCATTGTGTTGCTCTCATAAGCGTGTTGACAAGGTGCTTTAATGCCTTTTCTCCTGGCACTGACAGCAGCATCAGACCTCTATCTCCAGCCTGTATGATGCGCATGTCATGCAAAGCCAAAGAATATGCAATTGAAAAGAAGATGAAAAGGCACATTGGCAAAACAGGAAGCAGTCTGCCTGAGCCCGATTTTAAGCAATGTATTTGTCTTCCCTTTTCAAAAAACACTCTCAAGCCCATCATATTCCAAACACACATCAACATGAACTCCATTACCTGTACATATTCATAATATTGTCTAATGAGATGCATGTCCAGAGCAATAAAATGATTCTGCTGCAATATTACGTAGTGTTTTGACTCTGAGCAAATATGAATCATGTCTTGGCATTAAAAGTCTATAAACAAGCTGCAGCACTGATAAATGGCAGATTACATTGATAACATTTAAAAAAAAAATTAAATATATAATATACATCCTTAAAACAAGATGAATTTACATGAAAACCAAAATGTACTGATCATCATACACTACTGCTATGTTTGTAACAATTTTGAAATTGAAAAGTTTATTTTTCTTAAACAAAGCTTTTTGGAAAAAAAAAAAAGAAATAGACAAAACTATTGCCAGCGGGACGTCTTGTGTTTATTCTAACTCGTCAATAGATACTGCATCAATCTTATTGAGAAACCAGCAGACTTTGATTGTTGCCACGAGACATATCCTATCATAGTTTGGCACAGACGCATGGAAAAAGCTAATTATATCCTTATCTCTATTATAAAGCCAATAGTTCTGACTGGATGAGCAGCATTCAAAGTTGTTGTACAATGCAGATAAACACAAACCTGTGACTGCATATTCTATAATAATGCATCACATTGCTTGACAATTGTAAACCCTTCAGTGATGCTAATGAAATATATTAGTTGGTGGAAGAATTACTTATTCTGATTAAAAACAAACATTGGTGTCTTTTGAAATATTGCTGTCACCATTGTTTTTTAAAACAATAAGTCACTCAAGATATTGTGCATTAAAATGATTTTTATCACAGATAAGGGCTGGGTCTAAAACTCTCAGAGTGGAAATTACAGAAAGCAGGGTTGACTGCTGTCGACAATGTAAACCCTTAACTAGGGATGGATTGGAGTTCTTTTTTTTGCGTCGTATTGCATTGTGTTTATCTGTCAGATACACAAAAGTCAGTTAAATTAATGTAAACGGTAGAAAATCAGATGTGTATCTGTATACTGGATTCGTACATTAGCTCTTAAAGTGACAGCATTTCCTGCAGTCTGTGTAATTAATGTTAATCAAACAACAAAAGAACAAAAGAAAATCACTCACTGCTCTTGACTGAATAAAAAAAAAAAACTATTTAAAAAAAAAATTAAAACACTGAATAGACAAAAAGAAAGTTGTTTATTTCAGTATATCTTACATTTATATCTAAACATTATTTGATATTTTCATCTTTGTTCTTATTTTTAGTAACAAACATAATGAAATAAATTAAAGATTTGAAAATAAAATGACTAGAATGACAGGAGATAGTCTGGATAGAACCAGGAGCTTGGTGTCTGGATAGAACCAGTAAAGAAAATTAATCTTTTAGGTTGGATGGAACCAAAGGGGGAGGGATGGTTTGGGAATGGACTTGGATTAGAGAGTCCATTTGTCCAACAAACACACCTTAGGGATAGGGCATTCCACTCCTCGAAGTTGAAGTCGAGACGGACTTGGCTCGCAGGCTCTTGGTCCTAGGTCCTGTAGGCTCAGGCCCTTGGTCTAATATGGGTTTAGGCTCCAGCTCTGGGATGACATTTTTCTCCACAGGAAAATCCATGGCAGATGTGGGCTCTGGCTCTGGATTTGCAGGGGGCTTTGGCTCGGGCTTTTGGTCTGAGGAAGGCCTGGTTGGTGGTTTAGGGATGTCCTCTGGATGGATCAGCCTGAGAACGTGGGGAGTGGACACGGAGTTGGTGGTGTCAAAGTCCACTTCAACAACCCCCACCATCATGGGAGAGCCAACCAGCCACAGCACATAACCTATGTACTGCTGTAGCGAGCAGCTGTTGTACCCAATCGGCATTATTACCAGGAGGTGGTTGTTGAGCCCACTCCAGAAGGAGCTCTTAAGTGTGTTATCATTTCAGGCCACCTGATGACATAAGCCCAAAAATTCCTCCATGTACATATGAAAACAAGAAACTTAAACTAACAATCCAAACTGATACATAAACTGACAGATTATGACAGTATGTCACATAATCCTTTTTTGTGGAATACCACTTTTTTCAGGAAAATCCACTATATATTTTTTGAAATACTACTGTTGTTATGTCACAAAAAGTAGTTTTAAGACTTTTCAGGCAAGAATGTATTTGTTTAAACCTTTGCGGTTTATTAATAAAGATAGCACCTATTTGAAAATTTGCTGTGAGCTTTTTAAAGTTCCGAGGTACGGGTGATCTCTGGGTATTCAGAGATCATGTACCCCGCCAAGAACAACTTGATCTCTGCAAGTCCTTGTCACATTTGCCGCTGGCTCTGATGTCTCTTTAGTGGTTAAACTTGAGATGTAATTAGTTTTGGGTATATCTAAAAGACAGTCTTTGGTCTCATAAATATGTTATTTGTTTCCAGGCAAATTGGTTTAACTGAGGGCAAAGTTAAGTTTCATAACTTTATATTTTATTTAACATTCAACTAATGCTCTACAAGAGCGCTGCCTTTGTACGTTTGACTGAATTTCTTGTCTACTTGGCTTATCTGTTTTCCTATTGTGCAAACTTTTTATACTTGTATAATAGCTATTGTTCAATAAATATTATGTATAAAACATATAAAAAATATTTACACACCTTGAGAAACAATCTGTGATTTTAGCAGTAGTGATGCTTATTACAGTACATTGTTACGCCAGTAGGTGAGGTCTTTATGAGTGTGTTAGTAGACCATTCATTCAGCCATTTCATTCAAAACATTTTATTCAGGAACAAAACAAAGTTTTAAACAAGTAAATTATTTGAAGTTTGCATACAACCTTACGAGGCTCATCCGACAAGCAACGTGGCACCAGGAATCTGACTCATCATCAGAAACAAACATGGTAAACTGAATTAGTTTCACTAATTTATGACTTGACCTACAGAATGAAAGCTCTAACAGACAAAGGTAATTATATACGCTCTATCCCTCTCACTCTTTTTCTCTCTCTCATAATAATAATATATATACTAAATAATATTGTAATAGACTAATAACTTCACAGATGCAGCACAGTCCACAGCTGCTAGTTTAAAAAGTTTAAGAATTAGTTACGGAGGCTTGTGTGCATCTGTTTAACAATAAACTGCAGCTTGGAATTTTTGTTTCTTATTTACTTACATGATTGTGGTGTTGTACTGTGGTAAATAATAATAAAAGCCACTGATTAATTGAGTAATTCATTAATTGATTCATGCATTCATTTTTTTTTCCATCTATTAGATTCTAGGTGGTTGTTGGTTAAAGGATTAGTTCACTTTCAAATGAAAATTACTCCAAACTTTACTCACTCTCAAGCTATCCTAGTTGTATATAACTTTCTTGTTTCTGACGAAGACAATCTGGGAAATATTAATAAATATCCTGACGCATCGAGATTTATAATGGCAGTAATGCGCTACCAAACAAGTATGAGCTGAAGAAAGTATCTCCATCCACATCCATCCATCATAAACATATTCCACACGGCCTTCTGAAGTGAAGTGATGGGTGTAAAAAAAAAATAAAAAATGGTAACACTTTACAAGTTAACATGAAGTAATAATGAACTGCACTTACACAGCATTTATCAATCTTTGTTAATGTTAATTTCAACATTTACTAATACATTATTAAAAACATTATTATTAACATTAGTTAATGCTCTGTGAACTAACATGAACAAACAATAATAATAAATACAGTAACAAATGTATTGCTCATGGTTAGTTCATGTTAGTTAATACATTAACTAATGTTTAACTAATGAACCTTATTGTAAAGTGTTACCAAAAAAAAATGTATCCATATTTAACAAGTTATGAAGTAAAATATCTAGCTTTCGCCAGACAGCCTTCCCTATTAAAATTACGGAAAAAGCGGAACTGGCAATGTGTCAGTTCTGTAAGTTGAAAAGGGAAGGCATATGATGTACAGTGTACACTTTTTGAAGAATACGGACGGGAGTTTGGCAGAAGTTTAATCTTTTAATGGGTTTTGATGTTCAGAGTGGCATTCATGGTTATTTAAACCAGAACATCACACTGTTGAAGATTTAGTAGAATATCATGAGTTCCAACTGCGAAGCTTTAGGGAAAAAAGTCAACAGTATACTTCTTCATTGCGACTTGTAGGAGACTCCTAGATTCACAAATTATTAGAGGAATGCATGTGTTAAAAAAACAAACAAACAAACAAACAAAAAAATACACCCCATGATCCATGAATATTAAAAAAATATTGACATTTGAATTGGTTTAATGCTAGTACTATCTGTTTATATCATTCTTTCAATTTGGGAGCTTTTTCTACATTCACGTTTTTTGCCAGCAACATAAAAGTCTCCTAAAGCTTTCCTTATTGTTACATTAGAAAAGGATCAAGCCAACAGATGAGCTGCTGAAAAAGCAGGGTAACTACAGCCTGGCAGGGGAACACTAGAAATCAAAAATAAAGCAAAATATATTTGTATGGAAATACAGCTGTCCTACAACAAGCAAGGATCTGATTATTTTCATGCTTCTTGCACTTTTTTGGGGATCTGCACAAATCCCTTTTGACGTTTTCTTTCCTTTTTTTTCTGCAAGCAACCTTCTCCCTCCCTCTATTTGTGCCCCAGAGATGGTGCAGAGTGGTATCTCATCACATGCCCGTTCGATTCAAACACCCAACCTCTTCTTTGGGGCTCATTGATCCTTCCAGGAAGTCCATCCAACTTTTTTGCTTAAGATGGTGCATTTGCATGCGAATGAAGAGGCTTGATAAGTGTGAAAGCGGCTATTGATGAGAACGTTCATAAAAGGGGATGCTGCCCGCTCGCCTATTACTACTGGGTTCCCATTTGTGTGAAGCTTTTACTGCTAAAAGCCACACATATCACTCTGAATAGTCTCAATAGCCCACTTTCTAAAAGTTTTTTTTTTGTTTCTCTCTCTCTCTCTATGATGTTTAAATCTATTTTTTTTTCAAAAGGCTGATTTGAATGACTTCTAGTCTCACCTGTCCATTGAATCTGTTTTTTTTTTTATATTTATTTTTTTATGTTGGAGATATGCGAGTAATAGGCAGGGCCTGAATTGTTTTGGGGGTGGGGTGTTGGGGGAATTCCCCACTGGTGACCCAGTGTCAGGGTTATATCTGTTTATCTGTTCCCCAGTCCTGTCATTTGTCACATGTGTTCTTTGTTTTGAATTTTCCAGTCCTCCTTAGTTGCCATAGTCACATTTATTAGTTCATTTGTGTCAGCTGTGTCTTGTAACTATTTATGTCTTTCACCTGTGCCCTGCTCATTACTCCTCATGTGCTCCTGTGTATTTACACACTCTGTGTCTGTCCAGTCCTTGTTCGTCGTTAAAGTTACTCGTATGGTGTTGTGGATGTTTTCTGTCATTCGCCTGGTTGTGATTAAACTACTTTGTGTTAAGACTTCTCTCTCCGTGCTTGTTCCTGTACACACACACTAACCCTCATATATTTAACTCAGGTGCTGTCCATTTCTTCTGATCATCTTTGAGATGGTTCCAGCTGTGTTTGATTACACTGATTGGACTTGATTAGGAAAGCCACACACCTATCTATATAAGACCTTACAGCTCACAATGCATGTCAGAGCAAATGAGAATCATGAGGTCAAAGGAACTTCCTGAAGAGCTCAGAGACAGAATTGTGGCAAGGCTCATATTTGGCCAAGGTTACAAAACAATTTCTGCTTCACTTAAGGTTCCTAAGAGCACAGTGGCCTCCATAATCCTTAAATGGAAGACGTTTAGGACGACCAGATCCCTTCCTAGAGCTGGCCATCCAGCCAGCCAAACTGAGCTATCGAGGGAGAAGAGCCTTGGTGAGAGAGGTAAAGAAGAACCCAACGATCACTGTGGCTGAGCTCCAGAGATGCAGTCGGGAGATGGGAAAGTTGTAGAAAGTCAACCATAACTGCACCCTCCATCAGTCGGGGCTTTATGGCAGAGAGGCCCGACGGAAGCCTCTCCTCAGTGCAAGACACATGAAAGCCTGCATGGAGTTTGCTAAAAAAAGCACCTGAAGGACACCAAGATGGTGAGAAATAAGATTCTCTGGTCTGATGAGACCAAGATTGAACTTTTTGTCCTTAATTCTAAGCGGTATGTGTGGAGAAAATCAGGCACTGCTCATCACTTGTCCAATACAGTCCCAACTGTGAAGCATGGTGGTGCCAGCATCATGCTCTGCGGGTGTTTTTCAGCTGCAGGGACAGGACGACTGGTTGCAATCGAGGGAAAGATAAATACAGCCAAGTACAGGGATATCCTGGACAAAAACCTTCTCCAGGTTCCAGTGCTCAGGACCTCAGACTGGGCCGAAGCTTTACCTTCCAACAAGACAATGACCCTAAGCACACAGCTAAAATCACAAAGGAGTGGCTTCACAATAACTCAGTGACTGTTCTTGAATGGCCCAGCCAGAGCCCTGACTTAAACCCAATTGAGCATCTCTGGAGAGACCTAAAAATGGCTGTCCACCAACGTTTACCATCCAACCTGACAGAACTGGAGAGGATCTGCGAGGAGGAATGGCAGAGGATCCCCAAATTCAGGAGTGAAAAAAACTTGTTTCATCTTTCCCAAAAAGACTCATGGCTGTATTAGATCAAAAGGGTGCTTCTACTAAATACTGAGCAAAAGGTCTGAATATTTAGAACCATGTGATATTTCAGTTTTTCTTTTTTATTAAATCTGCAAAAACATCAAGAATTCTGTGTTTTTCTGTCAATATGGGGTGCTGTGTGTACATTTATTGCATTAAAAAATGAACTTAAATGATTTTAGCAAATGGCTGCAATATAACAAAGAGTGAAAAATTTAAGGGGGTCTGAATACTTTCCGTATTCCACTGTAAGTACAACAGAATAAAGATACAAATTAAATAAATAGTGCTTAAAGTTCAACCTCCCCATGTTATAAGCATAAAACCTGTGGGAATAAAAGTAAAAGTAAAATTTTACACAATACCCACAGTGAAACATATATCAACAATTGTATTATAATGCTGTAATTTAACATTGTATCAGCATTTACTGACAACGTTTAAAGTAAAATAAAATAAAATAAAATAAATAATGTTGATTAAAAAAATATATATAATATTTCTTCAAAATTGCCTTTCTTAATAAATGTTGACTTATTGTGCATTATTCATCAGTACATTTTATTCCATATGATATTTTCCCCTTTCATAAGCTTGCATCAAAATGCAATAACTTTCTCTTCCAATGAAACAACTTTTTTTTGTTTTGTTTTGTTGACACATAATAAGGCTGTGTGGGTGAGGAAAAATGGACTAATATTAACCAATAATATCCTGGCCTAACATGTTTTACCCCCTCACAATCAAAACAAATCCTCACGAATAAAATCAAATCCCACCCTACATTTTTTCCCACTAAATATTCTTTCAATAGGAAATATGTCACATTACAGAAGCTAAATGTGTTGCAAATGCCATTTATTTATTTATTTTTTTGAAAGAAAGCATTTACCAGTAAGATAAATGTAAATATCAGGTCCCAAATCTTTTTACCAACAATATTTTAGGACTTTTGGATTGTTTTATACTAGACAACTATTTAAAAAAAATCATTTATTAGTGAATGCAATCACAGTAACTATTGAAATACTTCTTTCTTTTAGTCTTCTTTTAGATTAAATGTTTTTTTAATGCACTCTGGTAAGACACAATACATTACTTCTACATGAAAATACTTCAAAAACTAGTACTTCAAATTATTTTTTAATCAATTTATTTAATCATTTCCTCACACGTTAACACAGGCACATATATACATTGCATCCCATCAATCTTGTGACTAACCTACCAATCTATCAATACACTTGCCAACATACTAATCTACCCATAAACAATCTACTTATCTACTCAACAACTTGCCAAGCTATCAGTCTACCCATCAATTTATCAGTCTAGCTACCAACCTACTAATGTACCCATCAACTTGATAACTTCTCAGTCTACCATCAAACCTACCAAGCTCCAATCTTACCAATCTACTAGAGGCGTAACAGTACAAGTATTCATACAAACATTGTTTTGATATGGGTTCGGTATGCATGTGTTTTCCCCTGGAACATTTCTGTGTATATCAATATGGTGTTATGGCTAGGACCATATTTATATCAATTTGATGTTGCGAACAAATCTGAAAAATAACAAAGGACACAGTGAGCTGCTGCTGAATAAGTGCCCGATCCAAGTTGTCTTATCCATGTCTTTATATTATGTGCTTCAAATAAAATCATAAACCTGTCCTATACTGTCAGATCTGTGTTGTTTAATGCTTATGTGATGCGTTTTCCTCAGGTATAGAAATAACACTGTTAAAAATATGTTCTGTTGAGTATAATTCACACAAAATTGTTCATTTATATGACGTTACCTGATCAAAAGGAGTGCTTCTCCTTTAAGTGTTGTGTGGTCACAAGATGACTTTTCTGTCTCCTTCCCTTCCCATTTGTAATGTAAGAGGTATGTTTCTTTTGATTTCCTGATAATCCTATTTAATCCTTATTTTAATTATTGCTTTTATATCTATATTTTCACTCCAATGTATGTGTATAATGTTATTTTATTTGTCTGTGTGATTATTTTTGTCATTTTATACTTTGAGTAAATTTTTTTCCTATATGTGGAAGTGAGCAACACATTTATTTTCTAGAGCACATTCAGTATTTTAATTTTTAATTTTAATTTTTATTTTTCTGTGTCAATCGGAGATAAAGGATCCAGGGAAACTGTTGACTTCTGTCCCATGTCTGTGTCCAAACTCCACAATGCCACAACAAAATGCAGACAAGTATTTTCATAACTGGTCTCGCTTGCCGCACATCATGCTGGGTATCGCGAGCCACCGGTTGCATCAGAGCACAACTTATATATAGTGAAAACGTACCTAAAAACCTGGTACGTACAGAACATACTGAATCACTTGTGTTACACCCATAAAACCAACTCAGTCTACCCATCAACCCATCAATCCACTTAGTAACCTACTATTCTACCCATTAACTTGCCAAACTATCACAAGAACTATTTTTTTTCATCCAAGTACACTTATCTAGGCCTGGAAGCCAATGTTTTTTTGGTTTTTTTCATAACATAGTAACTCCAAGATGTAAACGTAAATCATTATATTTATACCTGATAGACTGATGCTTCATCAAATGCATCAATATTTTTGGTGAGTGAAGCATAATTTAAAAAAAAAAAAAGCACGACGCATTAGTTGTACATGAAAATACTGCAAACTGCCATTAAGCTAAACCAAGAGCATAATTCCAAGTTTCAGATGGGAGCTAAAGTAGCACTCTATGCCCTTTAGAGTTTTATCTGAAGTTTGCATATGTGTGTTAATGACACAGTCTATTCTGGTGCCTACAAAATTCTGCCAATATTCTCCTTAAAGGTCTTTATAAAGGTTAACTATACAGTTTTATTACCTATCTATTTAAGGAGTCCATTAACACAGCAACATCACCACATTACTGGCTGACAATCATTAGATTCTTAATTAATTTGAGCTCTCCCATGGACATTTGTGAACCCTTTTTGGTTAAAAAGGAAAATTACTGTCCGTGACTTTTTCATGAAACTCTCTTTCCATGATTATATTGATAATAGGCAGACAGCATACCAAAATAAGAAAATGAAAGAATATTTCAAGACCTCTCTCTAAAAAAGGTCAGTCATTTTAAAAAGTAGTGTGCAGAGGTTTCTTCATAGTAAAGTGAATTATGTAAAAGAATTCTGTAAGAGGAGAGATGAAAGGTCATAATATAATGATTTATCACAGTTTGAAATAAGTGATTAGAGTTGCCCCAAAATGTACTTTAATTAGACCTTGCTAACAGCCACTTCTGTTAAAAAAAAGTAGAGACTCTTATCATGTGACTGCAGCTTTATTAATCAACAGTGCATGAACAGTGCAGCTACAGAAGTATCTGGAAACTATGTCTGAATGTGAAGTAGCCAACCAATCTATTTTAAAACTTACCAACTTTCATTATTAAAGTCGACATGAAACTGAAGTTGCAATACTCTTTTCTTCCCTACTGTAATGTATATCCAAGTAAAACAGCTTCTGGAATGAGAGAAAATGTATGTACAATGTATATGTATAATGTATAATGACTTGGATTTTCTCTTTGGGGGATTGATTGGATTGTAAGAAGGTGGGTGTTGCTAACTAAATGGAGGCACATGATTTTTGTATTTTTTTTTATCATTTTTTGACATAATGATTTACAGGGATAAATCATTTATAATAAACACTGCAACATTTTGTAAAATAAATAAAATAAGAATTGCCAATTTTGATTTCATGGTCACTTTAATCTACCCATCAACTTATCAAACCACATACCAAACTCACAAACCTACCCATATATCTAGCAATCTACCTTACAACTTTTGAATCTCTCATTTAACCCACCAACTTTCAATCTACTTTGCCACATCAATCTACCCATCAATCAATCTACTTACCAAACTATTAATCCACATATCCACCTATCAATCTACCAATTAACAAACTAATTAGGCTAGTGATGCACCAAAATGAAAATTTTGGGCTGAAACCAAAACCGAAATTCTAGAACGCACTTGGCCGAAAACAAAAAGGACTTTTTATTTTTTACTTATTTCAAAATATAGGTAACATTTACAATAAAGGTTCATTAGTTAAACATTAGTTGATACATTAACTAACATGAACTAACCATGTGTAATGCATTGTTACTGTATTTACTAATCTTCATTAATGAAAATACAGTTGTTTGTTATTTATGTTAGTTCACAGTGCATTAACTAATGTTAACAATATTTTAATAATGTATTAGTAAATGTTGAAATTAACATTAACAAAGATTAATAAATGCTGTAGAATTTTTGTAGAATTTTTATATAAAAATATCCAAAAACCACTTGATTAGTATATATATATTGATTAGATTAATACATACGGTAACAAATGTATTGCTCATGGTTAGTTCATGTTAGTTAAGACATTAACTAATGTTTATCTAATGAACCTCATTGGAAAGTGTAACCATTATTTCTGGTAAACACTAGGGGTGTGACGAGATTTCTCGTCGAGGTGAAAAATTGTCTCGTCGTGCTATCAATGTGAGGGGTGAAATTATTATTGAAGATGCCCACGCCACTTTCAAATCGTTTGTGTGGAAACATTTTGATTTTCCAGTAGAAATAATAAACGGCGAAAGAATAACACACAAGACACAAACAATATGTAAACATTGTAAGAAAACTATGCCGTACACCTCGGCCAAGGTTGCGACGGCCGCGCTTTACACGCTTTTTTAGGCGCGATATGTGAACGGCCCCTAAAGAGGCAGAAAGCATCGCTATTACTGCTGACGGTTGGACTTCTCGGTGTACATACTAACTATATAACAGTTACAGCCCACACAATCAATAGTGACTGGGAAATAGTCAACTTTGTACTGCAGTTAAAGTGACACTTAAAGTGTTATTTGAATTTTTTATTTATATGTTTAATTTATATTCAATCTGTAGAAAGAAGTTCAGTGAGATTTCTCATGTGAAATTATACTGGGCAGAAAGCAATTGGTTGATTTTGTGACAAAACATTTAGCAGTGTTTGCATGTTGTTTTACTGCAAATAATTCATTAAAATAGAAGTAAAATGACATCAAGTTGATTTCAAAATGCACCAACATTTTTGCATTTTATGATTTTCAGTTGAATAAAAGACTTTTCCCTTCATACGTTTCATTATTGAGGATTTCTTAAAAATACTATAAAAATCTCGTCTCGTGAACCCAATCTCGTGTCTCGTCTCGTCTCGTCTCGTGGGATAGGGGTCTCGTCACACCCCTAGTAAACACTGTAGGACCTTCATCAAATTAGGCAGTGGTGACATGATCAGACCAATAAACAGAATTCCACGAAAGGCCTGAAACAAACACTCTAGGACCATAAAATAAGAGATCCAGTCAATGTGGCACCAGTAAGTCTGAGTTAACTAGCTACTTGTCCATGGGTGATTGTATCAATTAGGAAAGCGCTCTCAATTTTGTCAATTTTAGACAGTTAACCCATAGTAAGACACATAGGTCAGAAGATGGTACATCCGGCCAATCACAAGGATCAGTTAAGAGAAAGGGATTGATTCTCCTCCCAAGACAAAGAGCTAAAACAGACTCCCTTTTTAGACCTTTTTGACCTGTTCCTCAAACACAAGATTGAAATCCTTTTCTAACCATCCTGTAAATGGCAACGAGACTTCCTTTACATATCAAAACACATCTGATCATTCTAAAACGATGCTAAGAGGAATTATAATCCAAAATCATTCCACTGTATCATTCATCATGTCTCTAAAAGAAATTTATTTGATGTGTTTGCAGGCGCGAGGAAGGGACAACCTGTCACTCACATAAAATCGCAGCAATAGCAAAGAATCTACAAACAGAATCTAGTCCCACCCTCCTTTTTTTAGGAAGCCGTTTCACTCAGATATATGCCACAATAGGGAAGAAAAGACTATCGCAACTTCCGTTTCATGCCAACTTTAAGCTATAAAACGTGTAGGATGTCTTAATTGTACAAAGATCTCTTATATTTTTAAAAAAATATTTGGTTTCCTGTTGTGTGTGAAATTTCTGTTTCTCAGCATCTCCTTGTAATGAGTATCAGAGAGAAATATCCTGCACAGTAAACAGTAATCTGATAAATAATTCATTTGTAGATATATTTTATACTAATTTCATAACAAATGAATAATACATTTACATTACTTTAAATATGCATAGTTTTCTAAAAGCTACAAGTATTTTAGCTTGAAGTACAATAGCTTCAAAGTAACTACATACTTTTTCCTAGTATCCTGCGATAGTTAACAAGCAGTTTCCCCTACACTCCTACCAACCTACCTAACTACCTATCTAGACATCCATCATAAAAAAATGATTACATAACCTCACTCTGGAGGTTTAATTATCTGCATGCTTATTTATGCCTCAACATATAGTTTATATTAACCATACCCATTATTTCTTTCTGCCTCCACAACCTCAAGATTTGGATGATTACCATCTGACCTCCCTTAAGCCCTGCAACTAATCATCAAGACAAGCTAAAGCTGTCACTTTTCTAAGATAGTGCACAATGCTGCCTTCACAATGATCCCTGCTGCTCTCCACCAGGCCTGCAGCTGTTTATATCTCTCTGTCGATACAGCGCAGCTCTTTAATATGTTCTGTGTCATGTATAAGCTGAACAGAGTGCTATCAGCAAAGTGCCAGGTCAGAGCACTGCTTCAGTAAATCTTCTATCTGTCTCTTTAAATGAACATGTCTAGAAAGGGCCAAGCAAGCAAAACAGATGACCAGCTGCCCTGAAGATAGGCCCTAGAGAACATCCCCTGTAAGAGCACATTGTCACTATAAGGTTTAGTAGTACACAAACACTGTGGGTGTCTCTCTAACTACAGGCACTTTTATGGTATGTCCATATTAAATTATGGATTTTTTTTGTTTTTATTTGAATGTTTTATTTGTTTATGTTTTTTATATGGAGATCAAATTAATATTCAGTCTTATAAAATAAATAAACAAGATAAATAAAATCCTTTATAAAAAATATTATCATTTTAATCTAAACAGAGTGAAATAATCAGAGATTTGTTATTGCCAACATCTTTGTCACTAAAAAAAAAAGTTTAATAAAAGAGTAATAAATTGATGGTAGCACTTTATTTTACGGTCCTGTTCCGCATGTGCATACTCCTGTATCTACATATTATAGCAATTACAATAACTGGGTTATAACGAGGCACTAACCCTGAACCTGCCCCCAAACTTAACCTTAATCCATGTAGTTACCTTATATTTAATATATAAGTAGTATACCTTATATTTATATTTACCTTATATAACTTTCCTAGGTAAGTATACTATAAATACACATACTGAAAAATAATGCAAAAGTGTAATCAGTGTTAATAAAAGAATTAAATGTATTATATAGTGTCTTAAAACTGCTCAAAATGGAGGAAACATCACACATACGCAAGTGCACACACACACACACACACACTAGAATAATAGACAGATTGTGGAGCGCCATCACTGGCCAACACTCCCCATCCAATAAGCAATGGAGAGGCACAATCTTTGTCAGTTTAAGTGGAAAACATCTGTCATTGATGCTTTAATCACCAAGCGACCAGCAGCCAAATGCCTCCCCACCGTTCAGCTCAAAGATGCATAACATCTGCTTTTGAACAGGCCTCACCATGACATAACACAAAGTTAATGGTATTAATATTGAAACTCAGCATGCATACAGTACGGCGATCAGACAGGCATTTACAGGAGTTTTGGTGAATAGCTTGGATTAGATATTAAAATGTTTCTAATTACTTTATGTTATATTACCTTAATGTCAGTTTTATTTTGTAATTGGACATTGTCTTTTAGTATTTTTTTTTTTTTTTTTCACACTTCATTCACATTGTACTAAACTGAAGGCCAGTGATTAATATGTTCATTCACTCTTTGTATGTCTAATGGTTAGTTTGCTCCTTATTTAATCAGGCGTCAGTCACTCGCCTATAGTTAGGACCCAGAAGGTGTGACCCGTATGTTGACGCAGTTTAGTATTCAGTTATGATCGTCATTGTTATTACTGCCGCGAGACGAACCTAACAGCGATGATAATGCCGTTCTGCCGCGATTGAGTGATCGCATGTGTGCGTGTATCAAAGAGTAAGTTTGTTCATTCATAATCCTGTTTATCTTTGATCGCGAATTGGTCTTTAAAGACGCGCTTATCGCGTCTGCCGAGCACATGTGTCTGTAGGCTAATCACTAGCCAATCTTATTATTCGATCGCTGTACAGACGTATTTCAGTGTGTTAATATCATAACGGATGCGGATATTATTCATTTGCATATTGATGTTTTATCAGTGTGTGTATATTTATATTGTTGTTTCATTTTCTAGAACCACACTTAATTAAAGACTGTTCAAGTTTGCAAGAGTGGTCTATGAGTGGTGTGTGCATCTAGCTCCTCCTAAACGGACAACACTTAAGTTAATTGTTCTGATCGGACACTATTTGGTGGTTGTCACCGGGTATTAATTAGCACCTAAGAGCTGAATAATTCTTTTCATGGTCCTTCGAGCCGGATTGGGCAACTTCTGAATTAATATAATGTCCATACATAGTGAGGAGATTAGTGATGTTACAGTACGCTCCCGTCGCCGAACGCAGATGCCAAGGTATCTTGAAGACTATGAAGTGGATTACGTACCAGAGCAGCGATCAGCACATACACCCTCAAACCACTCCAACGCAGGAGAACAACTAGTAGGGGCTAGAGGAGGTCCATTACCACCTCACAACACCCTGGTTACTGGCATTGATCACTTTCCTGCCTATGAAGGGAATTCACACTTCTCTTCTGAAGCACTGCGGATGCGCTTGAAGCATCTGGAGGAAGAGAACCGTCAGCTCAGATGCAACCTCAGTGAACACTCTGCACCTCACACTCCAAGATCATTGTCTCCATCTCAACAATTTCGTTTGCCTAGACACTTCAGACGCAACATGGAGGATCGAACTTCACCGACACATCACAAAGTAATGTCACCAAGAGATCTAAGAGATCCACGTTATGGAAGAGAATGGTCAGTGAAACACTGTGAAGATAATTTGCATGTCGAACGTCAACGTGACAGAATTGATGAGATCATTCTTGAGCTTCAAAGGATGAAAGTGAGTGCAAAGCAATTCAGATCAACTTTGCCATCGCCAGAGCGTGCAGTAACACCCCAGAGAGCTGAGCGTGCTGATGAACGCTACCAACACCCAAGGCAGCTATCCACACTCTATTACAGCCCTAGCTCCAGGCGACAGAGACCATTCGTGTCATATCGTTCGTCATCGCCACCCAGCCAAGAGAACACCTATCGTGGTCCAACCCCAACCATTCCTAACTTTACTAAAGAGGATCCACGGGAGTTCGCCAGGTTAAAAGTAGCTCTTGACAATCTCCTGCCTGCTGATGCTACAGAGCGCTTTAAATTCCAAATATTGATGGATCACTTGAAGTTTGAGGAAGCATTGCTCATTGCTGACTCCTACAGTAACAGCCGGTACCCTTACAGTCATACTATGCAGGCTCTAACAGAACTCTATGGGCAACCCCATCAACTTGCACTTCAACGCATTGCTGTTCTGATGGATGGACCCAGCATAAGAAGTGGTGACACCAGAGCATTCAGGCTTTTTGCACTGAAGGTACAAGCCCTGGTTGGAATGCTGGATCAATTAGGAAGTCCTGGACATACAGAACTGACTTGTGGGTCTCAAGTCTCCCGCCTCCTAGCTAAACTACCTCACGATCTCCGAGCAAACTTCAAGAGGTATGTTAATCCACTCAAGACACCTATTCCTACCCTGACTGAATTTGCGGACTGGCTGGAGTATGAAGTGAGGGTGCAGGAGGACGGTACTCAGTTCAATACTGACTCCAGTAGAGACAGACAGAGCTTCCGCAAAGACCAGCAAAGAGTGCCAAAATCATCACACAGATCTACTGCCATCTTCCATGGAAGCGAGCAACGCCCCTTTTCCAAGGGTGAGCACTCTAGAGAGTCCAAAAGAAATATCGCCATCTCAGAGGCCTACCTCTTCAGTCAATTGACCATGTAAGGCCATTATTGCTTATTGGGTCAGATTACCCACAACTAATCACCCCCGCTGCACCAGTTCGGTTGGGACCCCAGCTGTGAAAACTCGTCTGGGATGGACACTCCAAGGTCCATCAAAGTTTCTCGAACACATCTCACACTCACAACAGTGCTTGTTCACAGCTGTAAGCATTGCGCCTAATGATCTGTTCAGTCAAGTTGAGCGGTTGTGGCAGATGGACATATTGCCCTACCAAAATGATCGACGTGTAACAAGATCAAAGCAAGATGCAGAAGCTATTCGCATGCTGGAGGAGAAAACGACCAGGGTTGAAGTTGAAGGTGTGCAAAGATATGCTACCCCCCTCCTGTGGAAAACTAGTCTTCCACTTCTGGCTGCTCCAAAGGAAGCAATACTGCCTCATTTGCGAAGGACTGAAATTCAGCTGGCACAGAGCTCTGAGAAATCACAAGTAAACAAATCTGAGATGAACAAGCTGCTAGAAGCAGGCTATGTGAAGAAAATTCCTCAATCCACAGCTGAACAGACTCCAGGGTGGTACATTCCACACCACAAGGTCCACCACAACGGAAAGCACAGGATAGTATTCAATTGTTCTTTCAACTTCCAAGGGCTGAGCTTGAATGAACATCTTCTTCCTGGGCCAACTCTGGGTGCGACCTTGCTGGGAGTGCTTCTCTGTTTCCGAGAGTACGCAGTAGCTGTTAGCAGCGACATAAAGGGGATGTTTCATCAGGTGCGTCTCCTGCCGGAAGACCAAGCATTCTTGCGATTCCTGTGGCGAGATCTGAAACCAACCAACGCACCTGATGTCTACCAGTGGTCAGTTTTACCATTTGGCACCACATGCAGCCCGTGCTGTGCAACCTTTGCTCTTCGGAAGCATGTTGCTGATCACAGCCGACCAGACAGTGAGGTACGAGCATCAGTAGATCATTGTTTCTATGTGGACAACTGGTTACAAAGTATTCCCTCTCTTGAGACTGCCAGACAATTAGTGGATGACATGCGACATCTGCTGGCCGAGGGTGGATTTGAACTGCGCCAATGGGCTAGCAATACACCCCAACTGCTACAACACCTACCGCAGCAAATCAGGTCAGAGAACCATGAGCTTTGGTTTAGTTCAGACAGAGCCGACCCCCAGGAGCGCACACTAGGACTACGGTGGCAGTGTAGATCCGACACCCTTGGTTATAAACATGGTCACGTCGTAAAAACTAAGCCCACTATGCGACACATATATAGCATCCTTTCCAGTCAGTACGATCCATTGGGATTCATCACCCCATTTACCACTAGAGCTAAGATCATAGTCCAGAGGCTCTGGGACAAAAGAAGAGAATGG